>JAQSVH010031440.1:0-20837 GCA_029448705.1 Adansonia digitata | reverse complement strand
TATAGTTTGGTTTCATGCCTATCTTGGACATTAAAATCAATAATATATTAATCATCCGTATGATAAGAAGTTACCTCGATTTAAGATGCCATAATCTAAAATAAAAATAATTAAAAAGATTCCAAGAACTTGGTTTCTTGAAAGATTCCTGAAGATCACAAATAGTACACATGTCTTGTAACCTTCTTATCCGTGCTTGACTGAAATACCCTTAGTATTGGGCCCTACAATTTGGCCTAACAAGCAAGGACCAATTCTAGACTTAGTGCAATATAGAGGCATCTAAGCCTAAAGTGTTTCCTTGAATCTAACCTAATTATTTACATTCTTCCTATTATCTAAATAAATAATATTCATTTAATAAATATAATTATCAAATAATTATAAAAAATTAAACAAATAAATTAGAAATACAAATTTGCTAGTATACGCACACCTTTATGGATTTTATCACTACAAAATCCTTAATTTAGTTAAAACTATTTTTAAGTTAATTTTAATATTGTTTAATATTAATTACCAAATAATTAATATTATAAAAATATTATAAGGGATAATAAATAAATAAATGAGATAGAAAATTTGATTCTTAATTAAACCTTGAGTCTAGGTGAAATCCTATTTCAACTAGAATTAGTGTTTATCCACCTTTGCACTTTATGTCTTAATTTAGACACTATTTTAATAAGACAATCTTATTATTTATGTCTTTTAGACAACAAAATTTTGTCTTATATAATAGAACTATTCAATTAAGTCCTTCATTCATATTACCTTTTATTTAATTAAGTCATACATAATTAAATCTCAAATTTAATCCAACAAGCCTACCTTATTATGTGTGACCAATTGTGTTTCGAACATGTTGGCATTGAATATTATTAATTATATCCATAGATCAAGAATAGGATTATATAAACTTTTCAATAACTAGCCTATCAATTTAATATGGTCCCTTCAGCTGATATCCCAAATTTAGCATGAACATGGTTTGGTGTCTACTTATGCTTCAATCCATGTTAGATTTTACAACTTATGGTTAATAATCATGAATCTACGAGAAATGATTCCTCGTAATTCATTATGCTCTAGCTAGAGACTTTAATCTAATTAACCATAGTTAAAATCATTCAAGATATGACTCTCATTATTACTAAGTGTAGACACCTCATTTTGTCCGAGCTAGTTTCTAGTATCCTAGGAGTTAGGTAAAAGATCAAAATATAGAAATAAAGTTGGGGGACAACTGCCGGGTGCACCAGGCAAAAAATGTTTTTGGAAAGGTTTACAATGCCTATGGGCCATATTAAAGAAAATGTAAAAACGAGGCATCAAAGGCCACTTTTCATGGTGTCAACAAGGTCATTCAAATGAGTACAACGATCAATTTCCCATCGTTTGTGACCAAGTTAAGGTAAATCGAGAAGCCACAAGTACGTACAAGTTATATTGGGGCACATAAGTACTAGTACAAGGCCTTTAAGCATGAAAAAAACTAGAATTTTCACATGTAGTTTCGATACAAAAGAGTTTGGTATCAATACCAGAGTGTTGATACAAATCTTGGCAGTAGCTAAAGTTATAATTTTTGGCAAAATATATCAATACACAAGCATGAGTATCGATACAAATCCATGGAGTATTGATACAAGCCTCTAATTCTCAAGACTGAAAACATTTTTTGCTCTTAGCATCGATACACAGCTCATTGTATTGATACTCAAGAGTAAAAAGTACCTTGAGTATCGATACAACATGTTTTATATCGATACACTAAGGCATTTTTGCCTAGTTCGAGTTATTTTTTAGCCTTTGAAAACCCAATTTAAACATGTTTTTGCACCAAAGAACTATTATAAAACATTGCAAACCTCAACTAGGGGTTCATTAACAGATTCTAACAAATTTTTGGAGTTTAAACAATTAATGACAAAGGTCAATTTCATAAGATATATACATGTAAGAGGGTATGGCAAGCATATCTCCAGTTGTAGGTTGTCATAGCCTTTCTACCTCGTTGCTTATATGACAAAACCAATAAGAAGAGAGTCAACTCAACATGGCAGCTGGAGATGTCCCTTGGTGCAGAACAGAAAAATCAAAAGTGCCTTTTGCATGGTCTTCTAAAAGCAAAGGCTGAGCATTGACCAAACACTACCAACTATATTAGAAAAAAACTCCCTTAGCTATCAAAGAAGCTCTCCAGCAATCCCGAAAAAACTCCTCATCTATCCCTACAAATCCTTTAGCCACTTTAGCTTCAAAAACTCATTAAAACACTGTTCTATAGCCTTTCACCCTCAACCAACCTCCATTCTTGTAGCTCCCTAAAACCACCACTAGAACACTTTCAAAAACTTAACCTTGCACACACTTTCATCCTCAAAACACCCCATCAGCAACCATATTACCAGAAAGCTTCTTCCTTTTACCTTTTCCTTGCTAAACAATAACGACAAGAGGGAAAGAACTAAGCTTAAAGTCACTGCTTTACAAAAGTGGGAAACCTCAAGCCTTTATTAGTATATTTTACCTTGTTCCATATATTTTCTTTTTTGATCATCCATTTCATTTTAGTGAACCCTTCATCTTGCCACGACCCTCCTAAAACTTATATGCATCTTTGTTGCCCTAGTTATGGTAGTCCTAGGATCTTAATGACCTTCTTCACACCTTGATGTGATTAGATATATAAACTCACAATGCTTCATTTTCATCATCATATAGCCTCTTTTCATGCAACTTTTGCCATGTCCCTTCCATATTCGCATATCCATTTCATATTTAAATGGTCACCTTAATGCGTCTTAGTATGTTCAAATATTTTCTTGTGTTTTAAGCAGGCTTATGAAATAAAAATATTGTCTTGACAACTCCAACATTCATTCTTTTGTGTAAACATGTTTATATCATCTCTATACACCCTAGTTGTCATCTTTTTGCATCTATGGTACCCATTTCCATGTCAAAATATCATCTTTGCTTGTTTGCATGCTTATCCATGCTTATATTGGTATTTGTTGTATTTTGTTCATGATATCTCCATTAAAATCCTTGCTTGTCTCTTACAAACTGATTTTTAAAAAAATCGTCATGTTAAGTTCATGCTACCTCCAATAGATGAAGAATAGCGTGGACTTAATGCTTTCATTAAATTGGTCTCCCAATCTTGGAAGTAAATCAACATTTTAGCTTTAGATTTCATGTTGAAATACGTTTATTTTAAAAAAAAGGAAATCCTTTTTAGTATTAAACCTTGATCTTAAGTCTCATGCTTATTTTGGTGACATAGTCAACGGGTTGTTCCATCATCCCAAACTACTCCAAGATTGTGGAATGAACTTGCAAAGCCCGTATTACTTTCTATCTTAGATGTTCAAATGTCCTAGGCCCTAGCCTATCTTCGAAAAACCTAAAATATCGAATAATCCCCCTGCTTTTGCTTTGGCAGCATTGCAGTCCAAACTTGAAAAATTATTTTTGAGCTACAAAATATTTTCTTTACTTTTTCTAATATTTTTCCATTAAAGGGCATCAAATCGCCCTTCTAATGGTGTCTTATTTGCTATCGGATCATCTTGGATGAGGGAGTTATGATTTTTCAAACCTTTGCTATTTGAAACCCCTGAAACCAACGTGCAACATTCTGTTTAGGCTATTTTGGCCCATCAGCTAATTTTCATGAAATTTCTAGATATTTTTCCAAAAAGTTCACAAAAGTCCCTCTTTAGAAAGGTATTATCCATGATCTAACAATCTGCGATAAGCTTAGAATGATTTTTTGAAATCCATTATGCCCTTTTAATTTTACATGCTACCAGAGCTGAGATGAACCTAACTTCGAAAATTAATTCTGCCTAGAAAGTGATTTTTTAGAATTTTTGGGATATTTTTATTTCAAACCTTTTTGAGTTAACTTTCCAACAATACCTCTTTTACCCTTTGAAGTTTTCAATACACTTAAAAAAATCTGGAAATGGAGATGACACGATGCTACCCCCTGTTTTCAACCTAATTTTTGAATCTTCTTTTATCAAGACGTTCGAATGTCATCGAAATGCACCTGTTTAGTCTCGTTCACAACACCAAGCTCTTTTTACTTAGATCAAGGTTAAAATACAAAAAAATAGGATTTCATATTAAAATTTTTGCTAGTGGAGATACTCAAACGGGATACTCCAACCCCATTTTTTAATCAAACTTAAATTTTCTTCTTGTTCCTAAATGCTTTCCTAACTTTAAGGATACTCCAACCCCATTTTTTAAAAAATAATAAATTTTTTTCTTTATTCCTAACTATTTTCATAACTCTGTTTTATGGGACACTCCAACCCCACTTTTACCTTAAAAACTTAAAATTTTCTCTCTTCCATATGCCTCCAACTGTTTTAATAAAAATTATCTTTGTTCTTCAAATTACCACCAAATCTAGACCAGTTTCTAAAATTATCATTCGGGTTACTCTTCAACAATCGAAGCAATTATGAAATACACTTTGATCGCTCTTTTTTTTATGTTTTTTTGTTAATCATATGACATTATTATATTTCTTATTTTTTACGTCATTAACTTGTTTCCTTTTATCGTGTTATTGCGCATTCAAATTTAAAATTCATTTTCTAATAAAATTTATGAGGCAATGTTTCACGTTGGTTTCTCTTCAGTGCCTAATTATGAAACATCCAATTTTTAAAATCTAATCCGAACATCATTTTCACAAAAATTCCCTATGTCACTAACATCTCCAAGGCACATAGGTGATCTAATTTTCTTTAAAAACCTTGAATTTCCATTTTTCAAAACCTCATGCATTAAAGAGGATTATATTTAAATAGAGACCAAATAGAACCGATTTAACCAAGACCAAAGTGAGATATAGTTAGTAGGTATCAATTTCAGATGTTGTACAGATGCTAGTCCTTCCCTGCACGTAACCAGCTCTCGAGCCCAACCAACGAACCTTGGATTTCATAGGCCTTGAAATCAATGTTTTGAGTTTCGTAACTTGTAATATTGTTTTCAATAGGTGTCCGATCTTGCCTAGCCTAAAATGATCAGTGGCGACTCCAAGTTTATGGCCACTTCATGGCGGCCATCTGGGTCTAATTGGATGTGCGACTCGTCCAATGGTCCCTATCCTTTTTATATCATCACGCCTAATCCAAATCCCAATCAAAGGACAGCTCAAAGGCTCGACCACAACTAGCCAAACTTTATTCTTAAGTCGTACGTGCCATACCCTTCAGATCATCTAAAGTTTTAAAGCCGGGCATGTGGTGACAGCTTGGCGACTCCATGGGGACCATTTTAGAGAGTTAGGCCTATAACTAGCTACTTCTTACTTGGTTCTTAGTTTTTTGGTCTTCATAATTATTTAAATATAATTCTCTTTTATTTTTTGCCTACTAATCTATATTGTTGATGCTTTTTTCTTGTGATTGTTAGGGACTATTCGAGCCGAAATAAATATTAACTTAAATAAATATGGTAATATGGGAGTGAAGCAAAAAAGTTTGATTGTTTCCCTGACACACACCATGCACTTGCATTTGCACTAGATTCCTACCATACACCATGGTATGGTATCCTAATTATTAGGAGAAAGTGAGCCATCCACCGTCGTGAATATCCCTCTGCATAGGCATGGCAAGAACTTCCGAGATGTAAACTACCTATGCCTCTCGTGAGTACCCCTCTGCACTTGCATAGGGAAATACATCTATCGGATCGAACCCATTTCACCAAAATCATGATGGGCCTCGGATTAAGGTGCCTTCACTATTCTTACCGAATGGAGGAGCAATTCAAATACCGAACTTAGTGTCATTTTAAACCCATGTAGTGAACCCTATGAGCTAAACCATGTCAAGCCATACCGGATGCTGCTAGAATAACCCGAAGATTAAGGTCACTTGAGGAAACATTTTTTACCTTTATTCATATATACCATTGGTTACGCGGGCGATGATGGGTGAACGTTGTCACCTGTATTTGTCTTTTAATATTCATGATCATTTCTGTAGGATATGCCATGACGTTCGGTGGTAAATTTTTTTTAATAAGTGGGTAAGGACAAACGAATGTCGTTACCTGCAATGCCATCTTGAAATAATCATATCTGACCAACATAAGCTGTCATGCTGCCCAAACAATAGCTTAACATGTGTTTAAAATAGATGGTGATGGACAAACATCACCATTTAGATGGTTAGTCTTGATCCTCACGAGGTATCGTGTTGCATCATGAAAAGGCAATTTTAATATGGACATGCTGGCATGCTACCCGTTTAATGCATCAACCTTTATATTCATCAAGTTTACCATAGGCATCATACCGCCTATTCTCAGGGCAAATTTTGTGATACACTTATGCTGCTATTCTTTCATTTTTTTATCTTTTACCCATTATTTTGCATTGGTTACTAACTCATTCTCTTTTTACTTTTCTTTTTCACCATGCTTCATTTCATTATAATTACTATCATCATGGGATAATTGGCTCTAATGGATCAGTGTTCACCAAGGGGTGTCTGCCATGAAGCAATAGCCCACTTCAAAGCTAAAGCCATTTTTAGAAGTACAAGCATAGTCAGAGCGTCAACAACATGAGGACAGAGATTTTCTGGAATCAGAGAATGCCTCAATAGTGCATGAAAGGATCAAGATAAGGTGCCATAGAATGATTGGCAAGATCTAAGGATTGTAAGGACCAATTGGGATAGTACTAAAAGGGAATCACTCACTAAGAGATACGGAGATATAGCTCTTCTACTTCAAGTTCGTTTGGATGTCGGTTTGTTACAAGTGGCCTTTCAGTTTTGAAATCTGGCATACTGGTGTTTCACTTTCAATCATGAAGACTTAGTCCCTACAGTTGATCAATACACTATGTTACTCAACATTAAAAGGGCAAAGGTCGATAGGATATACTGCAAAGCATTAAATCCTCTAACTTTCAAGAAAAGATTGGTTTAAATCCTAAGGGCAACAGAGTCTTGGATTGAAAGTCATATCAAAACAAAGGGGAATAGTGAATGCATCTCCTGGGCTAGTTTGAGATAAACAATGGCAAGTACTGTTGACATCTAAGATATCTATGTTTTGGCAATACATGGTCTAGTTATATTCCCAAAGACATTAGGCTATGTTAAAGCTATGGTAGCATAAGTCTTTTCTTGCTTTTACTGCAACATTAATCTCGCACTGGTCATCCTTGCTAAAACTACTCAAGTTCTTAATTTTTGTAAGAAAATGAGAATGGGCCATTTCATTGGATGTGCATCAATTCTTCGTATTTGGCTCGTCAGTCACTTTAGCCCAAAAAAAAGTAAGACATCACACCACTTCTTACCTAGCTTTAGCCTTATCTTTAAGGTACTTGAGAAGGAATGGCTTCAACAAAAATCTGAAAAACAATGGGTCCAAAAATTCTAGAACCTCAAGGGGGAGGAAGTAACATGGAAGGCCTTTTGGTTTTTCCCATAAACAGTCATATACCAATGTGACGATTATAGTTATTTACCACTCATGAGATTATGGGGAAGTACTAGCTATGCCCCTCTTTTAGTTCTTCAACAATACCATTGCTTCATTTCATCCCCTTCATCCAAGACTTAAAGTAGTGGGATTTTGATTTTGGTGAGCCTGACTATAAGTCAAAAGTCCAACTAGCCTTTCAAGCATGGAAACAAACCTGCTGTATGGAGAGATATTGGAAAGGGAGTAGTATGAACCCATGATATGATGAATTGAGGATTCGTTGTGTTAATGACGTTGTGCCCTTGTCTGGCAATGGGACATCACAAATGCCAGTTGATGAATTATGTTATGAAATTAAATTGCTCAAGTAAGAGTTTGAGCAAGAAAAAGCAACCTTTGCCAAAGAGATCACTCGATTAAAGGAGGAAAATACTCAATTAAAAATTGACCTCAACCTTAGGGATGGCGAGATAGGCAGGGTTGTCAAGGAGAAAAACCACCTCAAGGAGGATCTTGAGAGCCTGAAAAAAAACTATATGGCCCTTAACAAAGCAAGCAAGTCACGAAGACTTGGAAAGTCATTAGTCGAATGGAGGATAGAAATTACTACTTTTAAGAAGGAACTACACCAATGAAGAGAAGCTGTTAGGGTCAATAGTGAAAAGCTTGTTAGAACCCAGGCTCTTGCATCAACTTATCGAAGGAGGAATGAACAGTTAGAGGCTAGAGTCCGGGAGTTGAGAGCAAACTAGGCCAAAAATGGAGTTTTGACACTCAAAATCCAAGAGTTAGAGCATTCTTTTCAAGCTCGCCAAAACTAACTCAATGCATTGGCAAGAGCCTTCGAACAACGGAAGTAAGAATGGCTTCAAGTAGTTGATCATGAACGCCAGGACTATCATCGTCGTCTCACAGAGCAAATCGAGGCAGCTCAATTAAGGCTGAGAACATGATGGATGTAGCCTGATCCCTAACACATGATATCTTACCCACCGAAACCCATGAACAAAAGTTATTGTACTTCTTGGGCCATGTAATCAAGCATGGTAACTATGTTAGGCATTTTCGAATGTAATCACATCTAATTAAAACATTTCATTACTTTAATGAAAGATGCTATTGGTAGAGCTGTCCCTTTATCTAATTGCCCTTTTCGTATTTGCATAACTAACCTAATCCTTTCATGGTTTTTATTCATCCATGATCGCATATTTACACTCATTGCATCAAACATATGCATGAACATACCATAAAGGCCTAAATCTGAAATTAATTTAAAGTACAGGTAATCCAAAACATATAATCTACAATATGCTATTGGTATAACACTCATAATTGTCGAAAAATGATGGAAAACAATCACCAGGCCTGCATCATAAGACTTAAAGTCATGTACAAAGAGTCCTAAGAGTAGGCGCTCCGTAAAATGAGGAACTTCAAGCACAGATCACTGAACTAACTAAATTATTGTCCAATACATTGAAAGAAAAAAGGCAAATGAGCACAGTCAAGACATGGAAAGAATCAAGCCACCCTGAAAGTGATTTGAATAATGGTGCTGAGGCCACCAATGCTCAAGAAAAGGCACTACAGGGGTAACACCCATCCTACCATCTCAGCCAGTTATTCATATCAATCTTACAACAGCGTCCCTAATTCAAGGATTTTAAGATGCGATCTCTTCAACATCAAGGCTTATAGTCTCAGACTTTGATGAGCACATGGAGTAAGAGAAAATAAAGAGGCTCTCAAAAAATGATAAGAACTTAGACAAGTATCACTCATTAGAGAAACGCATTCGAGCTGTGGAAAGAAATAACAAATTTGGAGCCGTAGACACAAAGTCATTAAGGCTAGTTTCAAGCCTTGTCATCCTACCAAAGTTTAAAGTGCTCGATTTTGAAAAATACAATGAGACTACTGATACTACTACCCATCTTCGCATGTACTGTTGTAATATGATAGGACATGAAGAGAACAAGAAACTACTGATCCATTGCTTCCAGGATAATATGATTAAGGTAGCCCTCCGATGTCACATAGGACTTGATCTTGCAAGAATTCAAACATGGGCAGACTTCGCATACGTATTCCTTGAACAGTATAAGCATGTGTCTGATTGGGTTCCAGATCGTCTTTCTCCCATGAACATAGAGAAAAAATCTTTCTAGAGTTTTAGATAGTATGCCTAGAGATGGAGGAAGGAGGCAGCTCAAGTTCACCTTCCTCTAACTGAAAAAAATGATAGTTATGTTCGCTGGCACCTTACGAGCTCCTTACTATGAAAAGCTAGTAGGAAGCACCACGAAAATTTTTGCTGATATAGTTATATCAGGTGAAATGATTGAGAAAGCCATTAAGAGGGGCAGGATATCTGTCAAGGATGTCTAGATCAGTAAAAAAGATAGCAAACAAAGGTAAGAAGAGAAAAATGAATGCTGTAGGTAAGAATGGTGCTAGGTTTAATCAAAGTCTGTATCCACCATAAACTATGTACTTCCTAAGCAGGTCGAATACAGGTCTTACCCCTTACTTATTAGCATCGCAATTAGTCCACGTTACCAGTTTTGCTTCTATAATAAGCTTTGCACTAAATCCCATGCAAAGTACAACCCAAAATGCACAGACCCGCAATGTGCACAATGTGAGAGCTCCAAATAACCAATAAGCATTCCAAGAAAAAGAGCATTTTGAACCACTCCCTTACTTATATAAATAGATCAACTATTGCTTATTGGTAGGTAAACGAATGGCTCTAATATTCATGAACTCAAGATCACCACTGTACCCCAAATGGTATGATAAGAGTGCTTATTGTGAATACCACGCAAGAGTGCAAGGCCACTCTATTGAGAACTGCACTTCATTCAAAAGAAAGGTGTAAGGTTTGCTAGAAAAAAGAGTTATCAAGATTGAGCAAGGTCCTAGACCCAATATGGGGGCCAACCCACTCCCTAATCATGTCGAGCTAAGAATGAATGCAATAATCGATTGAAAAGGTTGTTGATTTAAAAAAAGTATGGTAGAAGTCAAAACCTTGATGAGCAAGGTTTTACAAGCTTTCATGAAAACTAGAATAGTAATAGATTACAAAAGTCAAAGAAGAAATGTCATTGATACATCTTGCTGCCATTACAGTCAAGAACATGACTTGCAACATTATCCATCATTCTTAAAGATGGTCCAAGGGATAACGATCTATCTAAAATCGAGTTCTACAAGGAATGGGATGGACATGACAATCCATCTATTAATGCTACTAACAAGGAGAGACCCACTAATGGTCAGATCTCTAATTGTCTGTCTCTTATAGGCATAAAGGAAAGAACTAAAGAAAGTTTTAAGCAGTATGCTGCAAGATGGATGGAGAAGGCTACCCAGATTCATCCCTTACTAATAGAAAAAGAGATGATGATTAAATTTATTGGCACATTAGAAGCCTCTTATTACTAAAAGATAGTGAGAAGCTTTCTAAAAAACTTCACAAAAGTGGTCATACTTTGTGGGAGAATCGATGAGGCCATGAAAAATGAATTAAGAATAAAAAGTATCTACAAAGACAAAGGGATAGGAAATATGAAGGCTAGTAAGCAATTAAAATCCAGCACTAAAACCAGTTTGTCTCCAACTCATGCCGAGTTAGACCTAAAGGACATGATCATCGAAAAAAATTGCATGATTGTGGAAAACTTAGAAGAAGTTTGAATGCCAATGAATTTGGTTTGGCAAATCCTAATGCAAGCTAAGCTACATAATGCAACTAAGAAATGAAGGAAATAATTAACAACTTTTGTGAATTCTATATTGTTTGCGACCATACTCTTCAAACATGCAAAGACTTTCATACAATGGTTCAAAGAATGATGAATAAAGGTAGCATCGAATTATATGATAAAAAGTAAACCCCATATACTGAGTCTATGATTGCAACATCATTCGTCAGCACACTAAAAAAAAGGTAATCTCTTTTATAGGATTAGAAGGCCATTGATTTTGTACGATAATCAACCAAGAGTTAAAGTTAACCTCTTCAGCCTCCACTAAAAATGATCATTCAACTCTTATCTCCCTTCCCATATAAAGATAATAAGGCAGTTCCTTGGAATTATGAAAGCAAAACCTTAATCATCGAAAAATCTAGCCAATAAGCAGCAAGTGTTGACCTTTTGAGGGTAAGTCACTTAACTCAAAGCCACTGATGTTATGCCCTGATAGCATTAAAAAATAGCACTCAGTAAGAGAATGCCAATCTCATTTCTTAAGCACCAACTAAGAACTCAGATTTGATAGTTGTCAAGGATCCAGTGAATGAGAAAGAAGCTATAAATTCCTCAAATTCATCAAGCATTGTGAATACTACATTCGATCAATTGAACAAACAACCCGCCAAGATATCTTTGTTGCCAATGCTGTTGAATTCAGAAGCTCACAGGAATGCCCTTCTCAAAGTTCTGAATGAGGCCTATGTCCCTCCTGATATCTCTATAGGTCAGTTGGATCGCCTAATGAACAACATCATTATCCACAATTACATATCTTTTAGCGATGATGAAATCTCGCATGGAAGAAAAGGAAATTACAAGGCTCTCCATATCACCACATATCATAAAGGCACCAAGTTGCCCACAGTGCTCATTAATAATGGGTCGGCTTTAAATATAATGCCAATGTCATGCTTGAACAGCTCCCTGTTGACGCATCTCACATCTAGAATAATCATACTATTGTGTGAACGTTTGATGGAACTTGTCGAAATGTTGTCGGGAACATCACCATTCTACTCCAATCGGCCCATATACTTAAGAAGTTGACTTTCATGTGGTAAACATTGCTCTATCATATAACTGCCTATTAGGAAGGCCATGGATTTATTCTACTAGAGCAGCACCATCATCTTTGCACCAAAAGTTGAAATTCATCATCGAGAATAAAGTTGTTAGTATTGAAGGAGAGCAAGATATTATTGCTGCTACCTCAATTGATATTCCATATGTTAAACCCAACGAAGATAGCTCAGAATCCTTTTTCTAGGCCTTTGAGTTTGTTAATGCAACTTATATCAAACAAAAATTGCCAATAGTTTAGCCTTACCTACTAAAGAATACTTACATGGGTTTAAAGTTGACTGTCGGTAAGGGTGCCCAAGCCAAAAAGGGACTCGAAAAATGCCTTCAAAGAATTGCTAAAGCCTTGAAAGTGGTCAACCAAATCGACAAAAGAGGGTTAAGATTCAAGCCCAGTGCACAGCAAAAAAGAAAGCAAGCTTAGAAGAACCATGAAAAAAGAGTGGCTCGCTTGTCAGGATGAGACATGGAAGATAAGTCAATGATATTCCCACCTCTTCGGGAAAGTTTTTGCCTAAGGGGACATGTAAATACTGGCTCCACAAATGCTATGCTCATATTGAACAAAGCATTCGAGGATATCTCCATCAATATGATTGGCGAGCCAAAGATGTTAATCACAAGTCTAGAGACTAGCTTATGCCCTTCAGGGTTTATTCCAAATGTTTAGACTAAGACCGAGATTTATGTACTATTCAAGTCTATTTCAAAGTAATGCTATGAACTAAACCTACATGCTCTCACCAAAAGCATTGTAGGATCCTTTGTATAGACAGCTTTTATTAAGTATTATCAATGGAAATACTAAGCAGTTTGCATTCATTCTTTGTGTTCATAATTTTTGCCAACCTTAGACTTTTTTCTTCCATCTATATTGTTCTTTTCCATATTTTCAGGTACCCCAATGAAGGTAACATGAATATTCATACTGAAACCTTAAGAATTGATTTCGAGCAAGCAATCTGTGCTGGTGAGGTCGAATCTGAAGAGGCCTTTTAAGAGAACCCCATACCCTTGACCTATTGAGACTAGTTGAACGGGAAGAAAAACAAATATTACCTCATGAAGAATCCACTAAAACCAAAAACCTTAGAACAGAAGAAGACCCAAAAAAGTCAAAATCGGAACCTCCATAAAGCCATCAACTTGAGTTGAACTAATAAGCCTCCTTCAAGAATATTAAAACGTGTCTGTTTAGTCCTATCAAGGCATGCCTAGACTACATACCAACATCATGGGTCATAAACTTCCCCTTAAACCTGAATGCAAACCAATCCAACAAAAGTTAAGGAAGATGAAATGGAAATGCTCTTTAAGATCAAGGAAGTCAAGAAGCAATTTGAAATAGGATTTCTCGAGGTAGCCAAATATCCTGAATGGGTAGCCAACATAGTCCTCGTTCCTAAAAAGGATCATAAAGTGCAAATGTGTGTGGACTATAGGGACCAAAATCAAGCCAACCCTAAAGATAATTGTTCTCTACTTCATATTGATACTTTAGTAGACAACATTGCCAAACATGCATTATTTTCTTTTATGGATGGGTTTTTAGGCTATAATCAAATCAAAATGGCAGCTAAAGACATGGAAAAGACCACTTTCATGACCATGTAAGGAACTTTGTAATATAAAGTGATGCCTTTCTGGTTAAAGAATGTCGGGCTAACTTACCAAAGGGCTATGGTAACATTGTTCCATGATCTTATTCATAAGGAAATAAAGGTTACGTGGATGACATCATCACCAAATCACCAAAAAAGAGTGAACATGTTGCCAATCTGCAAAAACTCTTCAAAAGGCTACGCAAATACCAGCTCAAGCTAAATCCTACCAAATGCACATTTTGTACCTCAAGTAAATTATTAGGGTTTGTTGTGAGCAAGAAAGGAATAAGTTGGATCCTAACAAGGTTAAGGCTATTCAAAACCTACCACCACCTCAAACTCAAAATAAAGTGAGAAGTTTCTTGGGAAGACTAAACTACATAGCTCGATTCATCTCTCAGTTGACCAACAAATGTGATTCGATCTTTAGTCTATTAAAAAAACAAAATCCTGGAGAATGGAATCAAGAGTACCAATAAGCTTTCGATAAGGTCAAATACCTTTTGAACCCTCTACTACTTGTGCCACTAGTGCCCGGATGACCACTACTTCTATATCTATTAATCCTAGACAAATCGATGGGCTGTGTATTAGAACAACATGATGAATCAGGAAAAAAGGAACAGGTTGTCTACTACTTGAGCAAGAAGTTTATAAAATATGAAAATAATTATTCATTCGTAGAGAAGCTATGTTATATTTTAGCTTGAATGGCCCAAAGGTTAAGGTAATACATGCTATACCACACTACATAGTTAATACCCAAGTTGATCCCATCAAGTATTTGTACGAAGCCCCCGCCTTGTCCGGGAGATTAGCCAGATGGCAAGTTATGCTTTTTGCGTATGACATTATGTATGTGAACTAGAAAACCATTAAAGGCAATGCAATAGTAGACTTTTTGGCAAGTTGAGCCATAAATGACTATCAGCCTTTAAACTCTAAGTTCCCCTGACGAAGACTTAATGTGCATATCCCAAGCAGAGAACCTTGTCAAGTGTGGGTTATTGCGGAGGATATACTTTGATGCAGCTTTAAACATACTAGGGCATGGAATTAGGGCAATTCTTATCTCACCTGAGGGAAACCATTACCCTTTCATAGCCAAAGTAAACTTTGACTACACCAATAACATAGCCTAATATGAGGTTTGCATCATGGGACTCTAGGCAGCCATCAAAAGGGCATTCGAACATTATAAGTGTTTAGAGATTTAGCCCTCGTCATTTACCAATTAAAGGGAGAATGGCAAACAAGTGATGCTAAAGTGATCCATAATGGGAATCTAATGTTAAAGCTCAAGAAAGAGTTTGATGATATTAGTTTTCAACATCTACCTTAAGAAAAGAACCAAATCGCTGATGCCTTGGCCACTTTATCTTTCATGCTTAAAGTCAATCGAGAATTGGACATTGCTCCTATCCAAATAAGTATCTATTTAACCCTAGCATATTACCAGAATATTGAAGAAGAGAAATATGGTTTGCCATGGTATCATGTTAATAGTACCTAGAAGGCACCACCGAAGTTGATAAGAGAACCATCAGACAATTAACTGCAAACTTTATTTTGAAAGGTGATTTTATACAAGAAAGGCTAGGATTAGGTGCTACTCTGATGCATGGATGCCTTTGAAGCCAAAAGAATACTTGAAGAATTTCATAAAGGGATTTATGGTATGCATGCTAATGGACACCAAATGGCAAGACAAGTCATGCAATCATGTTATTATTGGTTGACTCTCGAAAAGGATTGCATTTACTATGCTCAAAAGTGTCACAAATGCCAAATCTACACTAACAATATCCATGTCCCACCGATACCATTACATGTTATGATAGCTCCATGGCCCTTCTCTTTTTGGGGCATAGACATGTTTAGACCGATTACCCTTAAGGAATGGTCATCATTTCATTGGTCATAATAGATTACTTCACCAAATAGGTAGAGGTAACTTCTTATGCTAATGTCACCAGATCTATCGTATGCAAATTTGTGAAATGAAACATCATCTATAGATATGGTCTTCCCGAACAAATCATCACTGATAATGCACAAACCTAAAAAATAAGATGATGTAAGCAGTCTATTCTCAATTTAAGATTCAGCATCGAAATTCTATCCCATATCATCCAAAGATGAATAGAGGAGCTAAAGCAGCCGATAAATATTCCAAGAAGATGTTGAAAAGATGGCTAAGATGTACAAGGATTGGCATGAGAAGTTGCCTTTTGCCTTACACGCATATCGCACAATAGTACAAACTTCCACGGGTGCCACCCCATTTTCTTTAATCTATGGCATGAAGGTTGTCTTGCCAACTGAAGTTGAAATCCCTTCACTTCAAGTCCTGATGGAATCATAACTCAAAGAGGCTAAATGGGTTAAAAATAGATACGAACAGCTTAATCTCATCGAAGAAAAAAGAATCAAAGTCATCAGTCATGGGCAAATATATCAAAAGCACATAATGAGAGCCCACGACAAGAAGGTCTATCCTCGTCAGTTTCGATAAGGTGACCTAGTGCTTAAACAAATTTTCCCGATACATAAAGATATTTGCATAAAATGGACCCCCAATTGGGAAGGGCCATATGTGGTGGAAGAGCTCTAATCTTGATCAAGATAGATGGCAGCGACTTGCTTAACCCCGTGAATTCTAATTCTATTAAGAAGTAATATGCTTGAAAGGACCTTATGATGAAAACTCGAAAGGGTATCCTATTAGTCCCTCACCTACCACTCACAAAACAAAAAAAAAATTAATAAAAAGAAAAAAGAAAACCAGCTTAGGTTGAAAACTTGAGAGGGCAGTTTAAATGATCAAACCTCTTCATTTAGAGAAAGAGAAGCCCAAACTATCATTAGCCCAAAACCAATCTTCCCTATATTTATAACTCTAACCAAGACACCAAGTCATAACCTAACCTATGTGTTCTGTGTTGACCAACACCACCAAAACTTCATCCATAACTAAATGTGAAAAATGGAAACTACCTAACTTAAAGGCCTCTATCCCACCACGGGGCAATCTAAGGGATCTTCTTATAAGTTACCAGCACCAAAAGAATCAATTGCTCAAAAGAAATCTCTAAAAGCACTTAATGGAGAATTCATGTCATCAGTGTCAGAGCCAATCAACTAGGAAGACTTCTCATATCTCTTTTGTATTTCAAAACTTTCCACAATCTTATAAGTTTATCACAAATTATACTCTCTTTCTTTGAATAAAAATATTACTTGATTTTTGGCAGAATATTTTTGTAGCACTACATTTAATGTTGCATCATGTTTATCATTTAATTAATAATGCTTGATAAATAAACAAAACTGATAACAGGATTTCCTAGCATTACTTTGAAAGATAGAACTTTGCGAGAAATTGGTTTCATGTTTAAACACTAAGAATGAACTCTTGGGGCCATAATTGGTCTTGCCCTAAGACCCCACATATGGAGAATATGCTCAAAACCTCCTAAGTAAGTGGTCATGGACCTCTTATACTTTCAAAGAGGGGATAATCTTAACATTTAAAACCTCTAAAAATCTAGAGCAAGATTGACGAATCTTGGCCAAAAGGTGACCTAACCAAAGTTGAAGAAAGCCCAAAACTAGCCATGGGATTAGGCCTTTAAAGTCATCACTTCTACATCAATTAGGCAGGCATTTGCATCTCCATGCATTATGCGGCATTTAACATCTTACAGATATCAGCTCTCATACGCAGAAGTCAAATTTGTAGGGAACCTAAAGTACCATTTTTTTATTTTAAAAAACCTCATAAGGCCTCAAGTAAGTACCTTTGACCTTATATATTCATTAAAAATCACCCCAAAAGAAGATCTAAACTCATTTCCTTCTAGTCCTCAAAGAGCGAGATGCTTATCAAAGCCCCTATAAGCTAATGGCAGCTACCTACCTCAGTCCTCAAAGAGCAAAATGCTTATCAAAGCTTGCATAAGCTGATGGCACCACACTACCTACCTCAGTACCTAAAGAGCAGGACATTTATCAAAGCCCACACAAGCTAATGGCACAACATAACCTACCTCAGTCTATAAAGAGTAGGACATTTTCTTACCATAAAGCCCAAATAAGCTGGTAGCACCTAGTTATCTTAGTTCACAAAGAGCTGGACATATTTCTTCACTTACCTTAAAGCCCAAATAAGTTGGTGGCACTTATCTACCTTACTCCACAAAAAGCTAGACATCTTTTTTTACCTACTTTGAAGCCTAACAAGTTGATGGCACCTGTTTGAAAAAGAAAAACCAAAAAACAACCTAGTAGAGAGGTCAAACCCTACAAAACTCGTAAAAATATTCTTTACGCAAGTTATTTAACCCATCTTGACATGATACTAAACAACTTTCCACTTCTCAGAAGGCACATAACCCTATCATCTCATATGAACAAAATAGTATCTACTTATCTTTACCCTGTTCCTAATACTTAGCAACGGCCAAAGAGGGGCATCATTTTGTTTGGGCCAGTTTCTAGCATCCTAGCAGTTAGGTAAAAGATCAAAAAATAGAAATAAAGCTGGAGGATGACTCTCGGGTGCCATGGCACCAAGCAAAAATATTTTTTTGGAAGGTTTAAAATGCCTATAGGTCATATTAAAAAATATATAAAAATGAGGCATCAAAGGCTATTTTTCATGGTGTCACCAAGGTCATTCAAATGAGTACATAAATCAATTTTCCATTGTTTATGACCAAATTTAGGTAAATCGAGAAGCCACAAGTACGTACAAGTGATATTGCAGTGCAAGTATTAATATGAGACCTTTACGAATCAAAAACTAAAATTTTCACATATAGTATTGATACAAGAGGGTTTGGTATCAATACCGAAAGTGTGGTGTCGATACCTGGCATGTTTGTATCAATACAGACCCTGGCATTAGCTAAAGTTATGATTTTTGGCAAAATGTATCAATACATAAGGATAAGTATCGATACAAATCCATAAGTATTGATACAGGCCTTTAAGTCTCTAGATCGAAAACATTTTTTATCTTAATATCATATATAGCTCATTGTATCGATACTCAAGAGTGAAAAGTACCTTGTGTATCAATACACCAAGGCATTTTACCCTAGTTCGAGCCATTTTTTAGCCTTTGAAAACTCGATTTAAACATGTTTTTGCACCAAAGAACTATCATAAAACATTGCAAACCTTAACTATAGGTACATTAATGGATTCTAACAAATTTTTGGAGTTTAAACAACTAATGACAAAGGTCATTTTCATAAGATATATAGGTGTAAGAGGGCGTGGCAGGCATATCTCCAGTTGTAGGTTGTCACAGCCTTTCTGCCTTGTTGCTCAGAATGCAGAACTAATAAGAAGAAAGTCAACTCAGCATGGCAATTGGAGATGTCCTCTGGTGCATAAGAGAAAAATCAAAAGTGCCTTTTGCATTGTCTTCTAAAAGTAGAGGCTAAGCATTGAAAAAACACTACCAACTATTTTAGAAAAAGAAACTCTCAGATATCAAAGAAGCTCTCTAACAATCCTAGAAAAACTCCTTATCCATCCCCCTAAATTCTCCAACCACTTTAGCTTTAAAAACTCACCAAAACACTGTTCTATTACCTTTCACCCTTAACTAACCTCCATTCTTGTGGCTTCTTAAAACCTCCAATAGAAAACCTTCAAAAACTCAATCTTTCAAATGCTTTCATTCTCAAAACACCCCATCAGCAGCCATATTACCAGAAAGCTTCTTCCTTCCACCTTTTTCTTACTAAACAACAACAAACAGAGGGAAAGAATTAAGCTTAAAGTCTGTTTAAAAAAAAAGGAAACCTCAAGCCTTTGCTGGTATATTTTACCTCGTTCCATATATTTTCTGTCTGAATCATCCATTTCATTTTAGTGAACCATTCATATTGCCATGATCCTCCTAAAACTCCCATGCATCTTTATTGCCTTAGTTATGGTAGCCCTAGGATCTTGATGACCCTGTTGACGCCTTGATGTTGTTAGACATATAAGCTCACAATACTTCATTTCATCATCATACAGCCTCTCTTCATGCATCATTTGCCATGTTCCTTCCATATCCATATATCCATTTCACATTTAAATGGTCACTTTAATGTGTCTTAGTATGTTCAAATATTTTCTTGTGTTCTAAGGAGGCTCATGAATAAAAATGTTGTCTTGACAACTCTAACATCCACTCCTTTGTATAAACATGCTTATATCATCTCCATGCACCCTATTTTCATCTTCTTACATCAATGTCACCCATTCCCATGTCAAAATGTCATCATTGCTTGTTTGCATGTTTAATCCATGTTTATCTTTGCATTTGCTATATTTTGTTCATGATATCCCCATTAAAATGCATGCTTATCTCTTACAAACTGATTTTTAGAAAAATCCCGAAGTTAAGTTCATGCTACCTCTAATAGATAAAGAATTCATGGACTTAATGCTTTCATTAAATTGGTATCCTAATCTTGGGGGTAAATCAATATTTCAGCTCGGATTTCACGACGAAATACATTTATTTTTTTAAAAAAAAAGAAAATCATTTTCAGTATTAAACCTTGATCTTAAATCTAATGTTTATTTTGGTGATAGGGTCAATGGGTTGTTCCATCATCCCAAACTATATTAGGATTATGGAATGAACTTGTGAAGCCCGTGTTACTTTTTATCACAAACGGTCGAACATCCTAGGTCGAGTCTATCTTCGAAAAAATCAAAATATCGAATAATCCCCATGTTTTTGCTCTGGTAACATTATAGTTTGAACTTTGAAAAAATTATTTTTGAGCTATGAAATATTTCCTTTGCTTTTTCTAATATTTTTTCATTAAAGTGTATCGAATTACCTTTCTAACGGTGCCTTATTTGCCTTCAGATCATCTTGGACAAGGGAGTTATGATT
>JAQSVH010031396.1:0-10522 GCA_029448705.1 Adansonia digitata | reverse complement strand
AAGATTATATTACAATCATCTTCTCTTCATTGAATAAGTGATGACATCGATGCAAGTTACTTGTGAAGAACATAAGCCAAGAATTAGAACTTGAAAAGAATTAAGGTTAGCAAAACATTTCTTTAATAACTTTAATATACTGATTTGGCAATTCATTAATCAATATCTTACCAATTTTAGCCATATAATTGGCCAAAAATCATACTATTAATCATAGAAGCTAGTATTTTTGTTTAAAATGATTGTTTTTATTTTTATTTTAAGGTTGTCTATTGGTACTCTCCACTCTTGGTGTTTATACTTGGCCGGTATAGTTTATATAGGTAACCATTTGTGTTCCTGGTGTCAATATGGACTGAAAATTGATTTTCTAAAGCAAACTCTTTGTAATCATTTTCTGTAGTTAGCAGGGATGAATGTTTGATATATACCCTTCGTAAAACTGCATTTAGCAAAGAATGTTTAGAGTACCCTATGTTTTATGGTATGGACATAAAATGAATTTTAATTACGTAAAATGTATAAATGAAAAGCTATTTAGTAATTAAAACTAGATTTTATACTAGTGACATAGAAATACCGACGGGTAAATTAAGTATTATTGACGAATGATTGATGAATTGAACTTTTACTGATGGAAATGTGTCCGTAATATAGTACATTACTGATGGACACTAAATCCTATCGATAAATAACAAAAAGTTTGGAAGTAATTTTAGTGACAAATGAATTATCACTATAGGTCCAATACTCGGTATACAAAATCTGTCGGCAAATTTCTATTACAAATTATCATTTTGATAATGCTTTCATTGGCAGATTAGCCTTCACTATAGGTCCATAAAACTATAGGTCCATATAGTTTTATTGACGAAATATTTCTGTCCCTAAAGGTTTATAACGATAGCAAATATTTTGTTGGAATACCTAGTTTGTTATACGGACAAATTTTGATACGTTGATATTATATATACATTAAAGAATCTCATTGAATTTTTTTAGTTTAGTTATATACATATATATATTTATAAAACTAGGTTGTCGGGTTTTGATCCTTAGTTGTTGAAGCTAAAAGTTCAACACTCTACCATAGCTGTTGCTCATTTAGTTATATCAATCACATTTCAATTAATATATTATCTTATAAAGTCAACATTTTATCGTTTTTAGCTGTCATTTTGCAACAGTTTTGTACATAAATTAATTGAATTTTGCTACATACTTAATGTGGGGCAAGAACTAATTCTTTGTTACAATTTTGGCTATGTTGGTTGAATACTTTGAGTTAGATTTTGTCATCTTCAAATGTTCTTAAGGTGTTTTTTTTAATCATTGTTTGTAAGATGGTCTAGTAAATGCTTAGGAGTTTTTTATTTTTTCACTATGGTGGTTTTTGTTTGTTAGCTTTCGAGATAGCAATTGGACGAGTTCAGATTGGATCATTTCAGGTTTGAGTTTTCGAGTTTAGGTAAATTCAAGTGCTAGTTTTTTTGGGTTCGGGCCTATTTAGGTTAAAATTAATTTGCGTTTGCATTTATTTGAGTTCGGGACTTTTCCAGTTTGGGTTTGGGTTCGAGTATGTTTTATATTATTTCTTTATTTTATGTTAAATGTAATAACTTTTAGATAATTTTAAATTCTAAGCCCAAGCCTGAATTTTGAATTCAGTTTCATGGGCGTAGCCATGACTTGAAAAAATTTTGAATTCTAAACTTATGGCCAAATTTGACTTGGCCTGCCCATTTAGCAGTGAATCACTGTTTATAATATTATAAAGTTATTTTTATACTAATAATTATATATTTTATAATTAAATTTAAATAAAAAAATATTATTTTATTTTAAAAAAATAGTATTTCGAGTTGAGCCTGCCTGAAACTTAAAATTTGAGACCTCAGCCTAATCGTGCTGGGCTGGTGGATTGCTCAGCTCGTGGACAGGTTTACTTCCTAGTCTAAGTCTAACATATAAATTTTTTTTTCATTTTTAATATGATATTTTCTATTATGATTTCTATATTTTACCTTATTACCTTATTATACTATTATTAGACTCTAGTTATTATTACTTAAAATAATAATAATAGAATAAGAATAATATTCAAAGAAGCACTTAAAATTTTACTACTAACATATATAAACTCTTAATATTCAATGAGTTTAACTAATTAAAATAAAAAAATATAATAAATAGATTATATACCTTATTGATGTGATTTACTTTTTAATAAATTGTTATTTTATTATATATAAACCTGCTCAAGGGTTGAGTGGGTAGGCTTGACCTAATTGGGACCAAGCCCTAGTTCTCATATTTTTGTTTTGAGCAGGCCTTGTCTGGTCAAGAGCAGTAATTTTAAATTAAAATAATATATATTTTTAATTAAATTTAATTATAAAATATATAAATATTAATAAAAATAATTTTTAATGTGATGAACTGTAATTTTGGCCTAAATAAACAAGTTTGGATATGTTAAATAAGATTCTGGGCTTGAAATTTTTTTAAAAAAATTTAGGTCATCGCCCGACCGACTCATGAGCAAATTTAATCATCTATAAAATATAAATTAAGTTTTTAATATTTAATTAAATTATTAAAAGAATATTAAAGTAAATTGATAATTAAAGTTGTTGCTTTATAAAAAATTATTTAATTATAATTTTATCATATTTATTTTTAGTATTAAATTTAAGTTCAGGTCTAGGTCGGGCTTGGGTTGGCTCCTTTCGGGTTCAGGTTCCTTTGGGTTCAGGTTCCTTTGGATTCAAGTTATTGACTTTTTGATTAAATTGTATTTGAACTTAAATTTTTTCGATTGAATTTTCATGTTCAAGTTCATTTTACCATCTCTAATTATCTTTGAGATTTGTGTTTCAACTCTATTCCTTTTATGTGCTAGCTTTTGTTGGCTTTGTAACCTTTTGGCTAATATAATATATTTTGACTTAACAAAAAAAATTTAGGAAACAATAAATTATATTTGAAGCAAAAATGAGTAAAATTAACAATCAACAAAACTACTATAAATTTCTAAATATATACATTTCATAAAACAATAAAATAAAAATTATATTTCAAGCAAAAAAATACCTACACCACAAGTTGCCTTCTAATTCTAAGAATACAATATATGCAAAAAATTAAAAAAGGGAAAGCAAGAGGTTGGAGTAAGGGCAATGGAAAGGGAAAAGATTGAGAGAGAAGGAGAGGTGTTGGGTGGAAAGAAAAAAATGAGTGACAATTGGGACGGTGGATCAGGCCATTGGATCAGCAAGGTGTGCGAGTAGATGGCGAAAGCCATGATTAGGAAAGTGTCCGAGGAAGAGGAAGAAGGAGAGAAAATAGAAAATAAAAAAGATAAAGAAAAAGAATGAATTTAATATACCTATTTATCATTTTAGTGACAAAATATTTCCATGAAAATTTTTGTCATTAAAAAATATGAAATTTTTAAAAATATTATTTTTTAGGTGATGAAAACTCTTACTATAAATGTTATTTTTGATGGATTTTTTGTCGAAAATTTTGTTGAATAAAACTATTGACGAAAAAGTTTGCAGGAAATTTTCTTTAACCTACAAATTCAATTTTTAAACTAATTTCAAATGATTTTTGGAAAAAAAAAATTTAACATTGAATTTTTTGTCGGTAAAACATTTCATTAACAACAGAAGATTTTGTCATTAATTTTATTCTCAAAATTAATTTTTTTCCATTTTTAAAAAAAAATTATGATGAAATTCTTTTAAAAATTCTTAGAATTATAGTTAAAATATTTGGTGGGTGAGAAATACCTTTTTTTTCTTGTAGCAACAAAGCTATTGCAAAAGATTCTATTGCTATTAATATATAATTGACTATATTTTATATTTTAATTAATTAAAGAAAGCTTTTTTACTCAAGATTATCAGATATTGAGCTTTAATAATTAAAATTAAAGTTTTAATATTTTATCAACAAATTAAACCACAATTGGACTCTAACCCTTTTTATCTTGTTGATGTTGTGAAACTATATATGGAATATTTCTTCTAAACATTAGGCAGGGAACTTAAACATTCAAAATATTGTTTGCATACATTGGATAAATTGCCTAGTTCCAAAAATCCACTAGTAAACGTAGAGAGTATGAAGATGTAAAACATTGAAAGGCAAATATTAAACTTGAACTTTGAAATAAACGCAATTTTCATTCAAACTAAGGCCTAATTTAGCATTAATGTTGCAGTCAGAAAATGTTTGTTTGGGAAAAGTGTGTTCGAAAGGTATTATTAAAAAAAATATGGTTTGAGAATTTTGAGTGTTTAGTATTGCTGTAAAAAATTGCTGAAGAAATATTTATTTTAAAAATAATTATGGAAAGTAAAGAAAATATTAATTTTAATCTATTTAAGTAATTTAATATTACAATATATTAAAACCTAAAATTCAAAAACTTTTAAGTAATTAATATAAATTATTTGTGAAATTTAATTTTTTTATACGTATATAGCTATATAATACAATTAGATGATGTCTGTTATAGTTAAATCATAGCATATAATACAACATGGTTTATATATATATATATATATATATATATCTATGTGAAACTAAATAGAATAACTAGGAACCACCGACATATAAATGGAACATCCCCTCCCTGCTTATTCAGGGAAAAAAAATTCTCTTGGGTTTTGAGTTACTTTTTCAGTAATAATAAATTGTTCATTTAGACATTTGATCATTTTCATTCTAAGCACGCTTTAGATATTCAAAAACTTCCTTTTCGTAACTTGTTGATTTGTCTAACAAAAATAACTTTTCAAAATAAACACAATTCATTGAGGATTGCTTTGACCGTCAAAAGGAACGGATTGGTAGCCAAAAGCACTCCACAACTCTAAGAAAACTAGGCTTAAGTTTCTAAATAAATTCCATCTCCTCGCACTAGTGTTTAAATCTAAACAAATGTTTTTACAATTCGATGGACTGAAATTCAAATAGAATAATATCTAATTATGTAAAATAAGTCAAAAGTAACTAGATTATGCTGTGATTATGTTGAGGTTTAAAAATGTTAACAAACTATAAAATATATCTTATCAAATAAAAATGGAGGGGCCATGCTGAAACATTATTGGAAATAACTACCCTTTAGCCAAGTATTTCAAAGGGGCGCCAAGCCCCCCTCCTTCGCGCTGCTTCTTGTAAATTAAGGATTTTCATTATTCCAAGCATAGCTTCCTTCAGCCATTCGCAGTACTGCTCAACCTCAGCTGGATGTGGTTCAATGGCAAAACTTCTACACTCATCTGCCTCTTCATCAAGAACTTTCAACAAATCAGTCAACTCTGCTGAGTGTTGGTTCCAATTTTCTGAAAGTATTGCTGAAATAACCCCATGTGCTGTAATGTCCACCTTTAGATTCCCACTAGTGATCCCTGTCAGAGATTTGTCTGCATCTGGCATTACGGTATCTATCTCGTGTTGTTTGAGTCAATGGCTCCAAAACTGGTTTCTGATTTACCAAGCTGCTAGTAGAGGATGAATCTGGGATAAAATTTAGCTTCTGATACAAAGATTGAGGCATGTTTGGCAGTTGTAGAGTTTGATTCATTGAATCGGTTGAATCTAGAGGAACACGTAGCTTTTGAACCATGTCATGAGGCAAATTGGGACACTGTTGATTCTGATATCCTGAACTGAAATGAGCAGATAACTCTTGAGGCAGACTTGGAAACTGAGGAGTACCTGGTTGAATATTAATGTCACATATCATATATACCAAAATAACTTCATTAGCTCAGAAATATTTGGCATTGCCTCTTTTGTCAAAGGCTTTTTCTTAGTATCAGTTTTCATTTCATAAATACATGATACTTTTTATCATCACTAATTAGAAAATATAGGGTGTTACCTCCAATTGAGACGTTGAAATATTTATGTCCTAGATGACTCAAGATAGGCTGGTTCTTCTTTAGCATGTAGAAATATCCTCGTTTGCAATGAATGCTTGTAGATGAGTTGGCAACGGAGTTTAAATAGCTGGGGTTAGCTTTGGAAATACGCTGCACTTGTGCTTTATATTTCTGAATGGATTTCTTCGAAGAAAAACGAAGGCATAGTCAAAGATCTTTGATACTTAGAAGATAGCATGCAGCAGGAGAAATATCTTATATACCATTTAACTAAACTATAGTTCTAAGAAAAGTGACACACCGAAAAAACAACGTAGTAAGTAATTCGCAAGTTATAGAAAAGAACCTGCAGATGCCTAGCAACCTGGCGATGTGTCAAATTAGGCTCATTCATCATCTTTAATATTGATTTCGGACGAGCTTCTGGCTCCGGTAAAAAACAAAGCATATTATTCAATATATTAATACTTATTAAGATAGATAATTAAGGAGGCAACAATCAATGAAAACGTTAGATTGTTTTTAGAGAGGCGAAGCAATGTTAGTTATTACTATCGCCTAATACAGTGAGTGCAGCTACAAACTTGTGTTGAAGTTGGTCGTTCCAAACGAGACGCCTCGCCCTGGGTTTAGAAAACCTACTTTGGTTGTTCTTTCCTTTATCAGCTCCCCCTTCTTCAGTGCTTTTCTTCTTTTCGAAAACAGTAGGAGTAGGACTATAGTCAGGGCTTGATTTAATTCTAATTGCATTTCTATGGCCTTCTTTATCTTCATATTCGTATGATCTCTTTGTCTTGGATTTTAACGAGGATCCTCCATGTTTTAGTTCCTTTATGGCTGCTAGCATCTGCTGAACGCGGGTTTTCTTCAATCTCTTAGTAATGCAATTGGCCTCAACATTGCCACCATCCATCTCAGTTACTTTCTTGTTCTCCCCTTTTGGATCACTTGTCGTCAAATCAACGCCACCGCCATTAAAATATGGATTACTTTTAGCAGCGACCGCAGGCCTTCGATAAGCCTGTTGCCAAAGGTATTTAAGATCATTCAGGGAAATCGGTTTCTCACGATGTAAACATGCCCCATAAGCAATAGCTTTTTCGGCAACTTTCTGACTTTTTTTCAGAGGACATCACTGCATGCATATATATATATATATATAGTAGCCAAAATAATGATAATTCACTTGAGTTAATCAAAGAACTCAACATAAAAACGTAGCAATTATAAGTAGATATATAAATAATATTTAAGTTGAAAGTCACATATGATAGGGATATCTGTCTTAAGCAATTCGCTTAAGAATGAAAGACTGTTCTTGTCATCCACGTTAATATCAACCATAACAAGCTTGAATCTGTCCTTTCCTTGCCGAATCATGGAAATTGCAACCGATGCTAGTTCAGTTGTTGCCGCTGCAGAATAATATAATATTACCCAATTTTAATTAAACAGTATTTGGAATTCAAATCAAGTAAGATTCAAGATAGCTTCTGGGGCTAATTATAAGCTTATCATAGTTGAAAAGTGTTTTTCCGAAAAATTATTTTCTTGTTTTGATCTTGACACCATAGATTAATTAAGATGAATGAATAATTTAACTTTTTGACAGGTCAATTAAGATGATATAATTTTTTTTAACTTGAAATGATTAAGTTAAAATTGCCCATTCAAACCGTACTTGACCTATCATTTCCATCCCCTAATTCAACTTAGTTCGTCAACTTGGCTCCATCTCATAAAAAAAAAACTATTGAGACAGAACCTTCCATGTATACAGTTTTTTTCCTAGGTTTTTATTAAACTCATGGTTAGATTTTAGCGACAAAAGAGAAATTTAATTTTAGTGGATTTGTAAAATACGTTAAACAATACCAAAAAAATTCAATAGAATCAAGTGGGTTCACCACCTAGACTTTGATTACGCCCTATATAAACACTTACCACATGCAAAGAAATGAAGGTTTATGATCTTATTGACGTGCAATATTAAAGATTCATGGATCTTTACATGAACTCAGATTTTTGTTACCAATTAGTATATATAATCAATGACGACGCTCATCAATCAAAGTTAGTTTTGTGAAATAGGAAAAAAATTTAGAAGAAAAGTGGTCATATATATATATATATATATATATACACTAGCGGATTGGTTAATATAACGAAATTACCCATGCAGGAATATTGTTCTACCATGGATGCTAAGTCCATAAGAGATGTTGTGTCATGATTCACAACCAGAATCGAAATGCCGCGACTACAGTTGGGGACCTGCTTGCTTCTCAGCGTCAACTCCTCCATGGCTTCCCAAACACCTTATTTCTAATGGAAAATCAAAGGAAGCTTCAGTCCTTGAGCAAGAAAATATGATGAGATAAAAGGAAGAACTAAGAACAGACAAGATGGAAAAAAGTAGTGAAGAAGATAAGTATTAGAGCAAAAGGAATGAACCCAAACAAGAAAATCATAAATTAACACTAATTTGCAGTGTTATTATATGTATTAAGTTGCAAGCATGCACTTTGGCCGGGGCTGCCTTGTGGGGCACATCTAGCAGCGAATGGTTGAGCAACACGTAGCGAAATCATCCCAAGGAAATGGCTCTGACAAAGCCAGTTTGTGATTTTAGCATTTGCTGGTTTTCTTGTAAATAAGAGAGTCAGAAGTATGTTTCTTGCTGTTGACCGTTTTAATGACCAGGAGCACGCAGAAATGGAAAGAAAACTATCTACCGTTTGTAGAAGGGTTTTTGACGTTACACTGATAGTTAAAAGTTAAGGGTTTAATGTTTTCTGGGAAAAACGAATTTGCTAACTTGTACTAAATGTAATTAGGACTTGAGACGTGTTATGGTTTTTCGGCGACGATTACAAAATGAAAATTTTATTGTGTGAATCCGCACGATTTCTCAGATAAAAAATTAAAATGATTATCATATATTATTTTTAAAAGAATTATTGTTACTATAACATATTATAATAAAAATTTATTAAATAAAATATTATCATTTAATTTATCGAGGATCAAGCTACTTATCAAGCTTTCTAGTTTGACCAATTCTAAAATAAATTTGTTAGGCCTGATCGACTTATCAAGCTTTGTATTGGACCGCGCTAGGTGGGACTAGATGCATATTTTCAGATGTTGGCAGCCTCAAAAACGCGACCCATCCAACACCTACAGTAGTTCAGATTTAGAATAATCAAAGCTTGAGAGTGTATATTTGGGTTCGCAACATGAAAGGGAACTATCAAGAGCCGATACACAAGACTCTAGCCTATCATCGACATAAGGAAAGGGCTAAGGACGTTATTAACTGAATTTAGTGTATAGAGGAGTATACATAATACAATCAACCACAGATGTCCATAGTGTTTGAGATTAGTACAATCTACAGTTTGTTAATTCATTTTCAACGTGTTTTTGTTTATGTACTGCTAAATCATATCAAATTAAATCTATCCAAGAGTCAAGTTTGTTCTTCACCTAAACAATTCTATTCGTTTTTAAATCACAATTAAATGAGAATTTTTTAATTCGGATTAGTCCATTCAAATTATTATTTATTAATAAAAATATTTTTAATAAATTTAATTATGAAACATATAAACATCAATATAAATAATTTTTAATATTTTGTTTAAACATATTCTTAGTTTGTTTATAATGGTAGACATTTGTTTAAGGAATAGCATGCATATTACAGTTATTTGTTGGAAACAATACTTTATATATAGGGTCAACTATAGGCTTTTCTTCCATATTGGAAATAAAAATCATCAGAAACCGGGAATATATAGTATTGTTGACAATCAACTTTTATGGGACCAAAAGGAATCAAATCGTAAGGAGAAAAAATAAACCTTGAAAAGAATTTGACTTCATTTTTCGCTTTACATTGACGCTTTCACTTTACTAGTCATTGGTTATCTCAGAAACTTAGGACCATTTAACTGGACTTTATTTTTTTGGTTATTCATAGCTACAATAAATATAATATTAATGTGCATATATATATATATATACACACACACGCACATATATATATTTATACGAGTATTTGATTTAGTTGGTTAATATATGATATTGCTCAAAGAATATGTTTAGCTAAGCATTATTTTGTTATCCATATTTATAATAACAATCACAGTAGCGTTTCTAAAGATTTAGTTTAAAGAATTGGTTTAATTGGTTGATAAATAATCTTATCAAAAAGCAATTTTTTTTTTCAAATTGATATATAATATTAATTATAATTAATTAATTTTTATATTAGAGATAAGTGAATCGTAAAAATCTTTAATTAAATCAAAACAACCTAAGATTATGCATGTTGGATATGATACTTGATAATGGGAATTATTTACGTATTAGATGCGGAGAACAGTTAGTTGTTGGGATAATGCAATAAAGTGGCTTATAAAAGCACTTGTGATGTTAAGCATCTCATTAAAAAGGAAGTTAAAACTAGGACAAAATGATGAGTTTTACAAACAAAGTGATATTATTTTCTTTGTTTTGCTTTAATGTGTTTTTAGCAACTGTGGTTGCTAGAAATGTGGTGACTAATACAGAAAAGAACGAGGATGAGAAGTTTCTAGTTGCCCAAAAAGAAG
>JAQSVH010031374.1:0-10524 GCA_029448705.1 Adansonia digitata | reverse complement strand
TTTTTTGGAGCCAAACCAAGATAGTCAGTATGAAAATGATGACATGTCGTTTTTGTTTTAGTGCTAGTACATGTCAATATCGGTTTGTTTCAACGTATCGTTTCGAGTTTACCGATAAATACTTTTTTCATATATATATATAAATTAAAATTTTATACGAAATGATATCGATTGGTATTGATCGTTACATACCAATACAAACTGGTATGATTGGCATGGGCTGGTATAAAAACTGAAATGGTATACTATTGGTACCATTTTATTTTACTTTAAAACCAATATGTACCGGCTAATGCTGGTAAGGTACCAATAACTATGGGCTAAACATAAAAATAAAAATAAAAAAAAAAGTTAAAACTTTTTAAAATTAATATATTGAGCTTAACTAACAATCAAAAAATAAATATATAATATATTTATTCGATAGATTAAAAGATAAATTTATAATATATTAAAAGATTTTAAAATTTTTTGAGTGCCGACATTAATCTAACTAAATATAAATTTGATTTTGAGTGATCATTTTAATTATATTTAATATGCAATTACATATCAACCTATATATTAAAGGGATTTCCAAAAAAGGCCATGGCTCTTGCATTGGATAAGGTAGCTCCGCCCCTGAGTATCCTGAAATCAATATCATAAATCGGATTTGCGTGAGCAATTTCCCGGTGTTAAACCGAACCACAGCAGTGAATGTAATCATTTTCATCCCATAAGAGCAGACAACTTGTCCCCGTTAGCTTCAGCAGCTTTCCTTAAATCTTCAATGTTGACATTACCCTTGGAATCGGTTCTGAGCAGAACAATTTTCATTCCGCACATAGCAGCGTAGAGTATTTGTCCCGTGCGCTGAAACAGGTATGATACACAAGTTCCGGTGTGGTCTTCTTGACTGCAGTATTCATCCAGAGTTATGTGCCAGCATAATCGACAGAAGCATTGCGTAAGAAGAGGAATATAAGCTGGTTAGCATCACGTTTACCAAATGGTATGCACGAATAACCATTATTCCAGCATAATCGCCGGCAGCACCAGCTTTCGATTGCAAAGAGGAGTCAAAACCAGTGATGGTACATATAGATCACCCAAATTATTGAACATTTCCTGATAGAACAAAATACCGTAATTTGTCAATACATTATAGATTTAAACTTACTCCTCAACAAATGAAATTTAACAAAAAAGCTTCAGGAAGTTACTTGAAATGTTGTAAACAGGTGAACAGAATGTTGCCGGAAGATGATGAAGAGGACTGGCGCAGACTTTGAAACACTGAGTGCAGCGGCAAGTGGTGGTTGCTAAGGTGTACTAAGATTAAGGAGAGAATTAGAGTGGAGGATATAATACGTTAGTAGCCAAAATCAGATATCTACACTTGAGCTTGCTCGACGAGGGCAAAAGGGTCAGTAAAACTAGACCATGTCACAGGCAATTCAGTTATTGCATTTAGTTTCATCGTACAGGATCCATCGGAATCATATTGTGACATAATGAGAAATCCTTTGGTTGTAAGCTATGAATGTATTGAAGCAACTCATGTTCCATATGATACCTGAAAAGTTAACAAACAAAAGTGAGAGTGGCATAGTCGATTTATCAGCTATAAATGGACGTCTTTTTCATGAAAGAGACATACGAGTTAAATCTTGTGTGGGCGAGATACGAGCTCTGTCTTAATAGTTCAAAAGGAATTGCATTATCAACCTCTGATGCAAGAGATGCAGCAGTGAATGAGACCTGAAAGTTAAGATAAAGGCGATCGGAAGTCAAAAGACAAAAAACATATGTGAACATAATGACTATGGAAAAAGATTATTAGCACTCACTGATTTGCCACACGCAAATACTTTGAAAAGTTTGTTCACATCTTCCGAAGTAGTTGTTTCATCAAATGAAACATTGATCTACGAATCAACCAAACTCATGGCAATCTCACGATATATAGTAATATTTGACCAAATAAAACCATAGATGCAAATCACACTCACAGTTTTGGCATCTAGAACCCGCAAATTAATCTCACTCTTGTGTGCAGCATCAACGATTGAGTGGGCATCAGGACAATCTTAACATTATCAAGGCCAATAAATCAGTTGCCATGACAACCTTAACACTCTGAGCAAATGCATTCTTAACAAACTCTCCATAGTTCAAAATCTCGCCCTCGGTATCTGGATATTGAGCCAGGACCCCGCAAACATCACTGGAGCTCCTTTTTTTTTTCCTTTTGGGTCGGGCTTTCACAATTTTGGGATCAGATCATAATCCGAAGCGGATCACAAAATTCAAGGCATTCAATGCTTAACGTCTGCAGTAACAACTTTAAGATTAAATCAACCAGTTCTGGTCTTACAAATATCGATCGTCTGGGCGTGACGACTGTTAACAATGATAACAGTCTTCTTCTTCCCTTTGATTATATTGTTAAACATGGCCATTGCGTCGGCAGCAGCAGTTCCTTTATCGGGCAACGAAGCATTGGACATCGGCAATCCGGTAAGATCTGTGATCATAGTTTGGAAATTAAGCAAAGACTCGAGACGGTCCTTGAGATATCTCAGCTTGATAAGGTGTGTATTGAGTGTACCAAGCTGGATTCTCTATTATATTCCTCAAAATCACAGGGGAAACATTAGTGTTACGATAACCCATTCCAATGAAAGACTTGAAACCTTGTTCTTCGATTCCAAATCTTTCATGTGTTCAATCATTTGGCTGTCAGTTAAACCACCATCGAACTTTGAAAACTTCATGGAATCAAAACGTATAGCTTTAGGCACAGTTGCATCAATAAGTGAATCAAGGTTATCAAAAATCCACAAGACTGAGCCATTTTGGTCTGTTCTTCGGGTGTTGCAGAGTTATGGCACGGGGAAAAGTATCACTTGGTTTCATTGCCTCGACAGAAACGGATCGAATTTGTGACGCGACACAAAAACCAACATTGTTTGACATATTTCTAGCCCCTAATAAATCTGATCTGTTATAACTCTAGGAACCAAATGATGACAGTGAAGATACAAACCTTGAAGGTGTGTACAAAACAGTTGATATATAAGAGCTCATTTCACCTTTGCGTGATTGCTTGGCTTCATTAACCAAACGTTTCAGGATTGCCCTGTTTTGCCAAGAGTTAATGGAAATGCAAAGTAAGAAGAAAAAAAAAGAAACTTGGCTCATTGAGAAACAAAGTGAGTGAGTAAATTTGTCTTAAGTAGTTCGAAATAAAAGAATTGCGTGGGCTTCAATGGTGGTGGGTGACTCAATGAGTCTCAACAATAGAGAAAAAGACAGATGTTTGCTTTTTGAGGATATATTTGAAACAAAAGAAGTGAATGGAAGAAATTGCCGGAAAACAGATTGAGATTCAATGCCTCACAATTCATTTCACCCTCTTTATTCAAACAAAACTCAGAAATAAAAATCTCATCTTTTTTTGGCTCTGTTTTCGAATGAAGTTCACAATATACATAAATACACATACGTATGTATGTATATATATGTATGTATACGTATGTGTATTTATTTATGTATACGTATATACATACGTATGTGTGTGTGTGTGTGTGTATATATATATATATATGCTTATGGGTTAAAGGGTTTTTATCAAATGAATCTTTACTTGGATTTTATTCTACTTTGTGTGTTTTTGGATTGGAACACATACTACGTGAGCCCATGGAGAAACCATGCTATGACTGCTATTATAAGATTTTGATTTTTTTATTATTAAATATTTATAATTAATATTTATTACAATTAATTATAATAATATTTTTATTATATTTATATCCCTCGAAAATCATCTGCAACTGTAATTAAAATCAGCACTGATTTAGATAGGACGCGACCAGACATTGGGTGGAGGGTATAGTTGGGAAAAAGAAATTATGGCATCATCCTTGGTAGTTGTCTTAAGTACCTGCGGCGGAAGTTGTTCTCACTTCTTTACGGTAGATATTTTTCAGTATTTATCTTTAACTAAATTAATTTTTATAATATTCAAATTCTTTAAGTATCTGTTTAAATTTAAATATCATTATTTCAACTTTACATCATTTTTAAATAAATCAATCTAAATTATATTAAAATTTTTATTTAAATTTGATAATTATTTAATTATAAAATATTTAAATTTAAGTCGAATTAAATAATATTTGATATATATATACGTATTGTATTTTATATGCATATCATTTGGCTAAAATAAATAATAATATCTATTAATATTCTTTTTTTACTCCATGATTAACTGGGTATTTACTTTGAATAGCATAATATTTTTTTTATTTCTTTTCATTACTTTAATTTTTTAAAATTATAGATGCAATAATTAAGCATTTAAGTCAATGATTAAAATATAATTTTTTTATTTCAATTTTTTTAAACACTGCTCCTTGAATCATGGTATTTTTTTTAATCAAGTATTATACAAATTGTAATACTATAGTTATAGTTTTCTATTCTAGTTTTTGGGGGATTAAAGAAACAATGTTGGTTTTCGGCCTTTGTTGGTAAGATATGGCAGAAAAAATCTTAAGACATTTGAACTTTTAATTAATTACTTGGTTGAACTTTGTTGGTAGACTTGTCCAAGTATACTTTATTTGTTCGGTTTAATAGATTCATTTCGTATAAATCAAGTTTAAAATAAATTTAATTTTTATAAATTTGGTCAGTTGATCTGTCTCAAATTAACTTAAATTATTATTTAATTATAAAAATTATATTTTAATATTTTAATATTAAAATATTAAACAGTGAAATATATTTTAAGATCAATCCAGATTTAACCGTACCTAAACTTCGTAAAAAATGTTAAATTTTCATACGGTGACTCAGTTCGATTTCCGAGAAGACTTATTGATAGTGAGAACAGAGATTTTGATGAAAGAGAAAATTTATGTCACAGTCACATGAAAAATTGGAAAGATGAGAAACTAATAGAATCATGGATTTGAAGAGATCTTGCCTAACACAACACACATAAAATAATGAATGTTAAAAACAATGCTAGTTGCTAATGAAATTTGATTGAAAAGTATTGAATTCTAGTCGATCGGATTAAACTTTATTTTTCATTTAATTTAATTTAAATTAAATTTATTAAATTGAATTATAATAAAAAAATTTATTGAATCGGATAAATAATTTAATTTTTATATGATCCAGTTTTATATATAACCAATAAATTCATTTACATTTCCTATTCATTAGCTTTATAATTTTATCTTTAATTGAAGACTAATATATAATTGTTTGGATTAAACTTATAAACAGCATTATTATCATGATTTTTTGTAGTCTTTTGCTTTGATCATGACATGACTTATGAGAGATTCCATGGCCCATTGACGGACGAAAATAATTGACTTGCTAATAAATGGCATGTGAAGAGCTAATTTTGTCCACCCGTGACCTATCATTTCCTAATTTTCCTTATCCAATTTTACTAGTAATAAAATTTATATATAATTATAGAAAAAGTTATAATCATAATCGAACATTATATTTATATATATAATTATTAAATTATTAATAATTAAATAAATTAATCAATTAAAATATAATTAAATAAATTTAATATAAAATTGGATCAAAATGATAAGGCTTAACCTAAGACCTCAGGATTTGAAGATCTCCTTACCACCAAACCAAGGCCTCGTTAGCATAACTTGATAACTTCTAGTAATCAATTTGAGTAATATTTAATCTTGAATGAGTTAATATCCGAGAAAACTTCTCTCTTTACATTCTCTATTTAGTTTTTTATTTTCATTTGGATCCAGATTGTCTTCGGTTTTGAACCATATCTTTGAATTCCAAGTCCAACACCCATACAATCATTTTTTGTGATCAATAAACTTCATTTTATCTCCGTCAGTTAATTTCAAGCCTTTCAGGTTCGACCGAGAAAATCTCAATCGAAGGCTGTATCGAGGTGATAATGAATGGTTCTAAGATTTTATATACGGAAGTCAGAAGAAATGCTAGAATTTTTTTTTCCCCTATTAACTAGAATCCTCTTTTATCTAGATATTACTTATTTCAAGTTAGCCGTATATAATGTTAATTAACATCATTTTCATTAGGAAAATTTTTCAGTGTGCAATATTAAATCTTCCTTAGAGTCCATAAGAGAAATGTAATTTAAAACTTGGATTTAATAATTAAGGCTAACATGCATTGGCAAGATAATAAAAATATTGAAGTGAAAAAAATTTTGGAATGTTATAGTTTTCATTATTTCTACGTAAGCTGGATTTTTTTAATTTAAATTTAGTTAACTCGGACTTAAGTGGGATACGGAAATGTTTTCGATATAAATATATTCAATTTATTTTAAGTTTTTCATATATTTATAAAATTATGTTTTACGTCTACATTTAAATGTGTTAAAATTAAGTGTCGAATACAAATACTTTAAAAAATAAAAATTTTGAATAAAAAATCACTAATTACTCCATAAAAGCAACGAAATTTATTAAAAAATATATCTTATATACTATAATATATATATATATATATGCATACATACTGTAAGTAAATTAGATAATTTAACCTCATTAAAAATTACTTTTAAATATTTTTAAATATTATGGTATCTTTTTAAATATATTCACTCAGTTAATCAAAAATAAATGGAAAAAAAAGGGTCAACTGTGAGAAAGGCCACAAGAAAGCTCCATCAGGAGGATTGCAGCATCTTCCACGTCCTGAGGAAACACACGCTGCGAAGCTGAATTCTTGCTCAAATTTAAAGCAAATTCCTTGAGGCAAAGCTTCGTTTGGTTCTGATGATGATGACGAGGAGGAGGAGGATTATAATCCGAAGTTACCTTGAACTGATGTAATTTCTTGTATTGCGCAATATGGGTCAAGCGTGATTTCTTTTCCTTGTTGTTGTGTGCCTTAATCTTCACCCATGTTGCATCTGTTGCAACAGCCGCACCATTTGCCGCCGCCGCCGCTTCCATGGCTCGTCTTGCCTTCCTTTGCCGAATCCCACAAGCATTGCAAAGAGACTGCACAAGTTTTAGCCTTACAGAATTTCTAAAGTACTTCATATATCCAAACATTATACAGCGATATGATCATTTAGGATCTAAACACATAAAAAAACTTAAAAATTAAACATGTCAGTATTGGATATATGTCATGTCCAATGAATATTTAGACACAGAGACAGGAGATATAATCCTCCTAAACACTATCAATAAAAGAGAAAACTTAAAAAAAAAAAATAAAGATATCCATATCAAATGCATACCTATATTCAATATTGAACCAGCTCTAACTAGTATGGAGTCTAGAGTATAGACTACTAGTTAAAATTAACTAATTAAATTACCTTGGGTCCTCGGGGGCCAGTTCTCCAAAGAGGTGTTGTCGTTGTGTTGCAGTCAGAGCAGACTCTAATGGAGTTATTGATTTCATTATCATGCATTAGAGGATATTGAAACTTATAATTCGCTGGTAATTTATTATCAGCTGAACCAGCACTGCAATTGGAGCTCATCATCTTTTTCATTAGCCTCATCTTAGATGACATCCATTTTACTGATGATGACGATATATTATTATTATTATTAGCACTATCATCATAATCCACATCCTGATCTTTTCTACTAAAGGATAAATTATGGCCACCGGCTGTGCTATGAATATCCACTGCAGATTGAACTGAAGATGATGAACTTGCTTCTCGATCATTTGATCCATCATGATCCAGAAACTTATTGACCTATTTATTATCAAAGATAAATAAGATGATTAAACCTGTACGTACACATCCAGATAATATATATATATATATGTAAAAAAAACCTATAGCTAGCTGGGAACCTATGCAGTTTCGACGGAAGAAGATGGAAACTAAAAGATCAAAAGAGAGATTAAAAGATCGATGTAAAAAAAATTACATTTGGCACAAAAATAAGAACATAACATGAGATCAAAAAGAAGAATTATAAAACAACTAACCTGCAGATCAAGGAACATGGATTTAACATTAGATGCATGAAAAGAAAACTTAGCAACAAAAAAATAAAAGTACCTACCATGGGATCATAGGGTTTTGATTCTTCTAGTTTAGTCACAACTCCTTGATATTGAGTAGTAGCAGTGTTGAAGAAAGTAGGATGATCAGCAGCTTGTTGGGGTGAAAGAAAAAGCTGGGGATCATGTTGCTCTTCTTTAAGCTTCACAAGGGTAAAGGGCGAGATTACTGGTGGGTTCAGATACACTGGAGCCATTGACAAAAAGCTCCAAGAGAGATCAGGGGGAGAGATTAAAAGACATTAAAGATCAAAGAATTTTGTAGCTGTATATTGTTGACAAGTAAATTAGACTAAGGGCGCAAAAGGGCCTAATCAATAGTGTTTAAAAGGGTGTTTTAAAGGGGTGATGATGATATTAAAGAACGGGTCGGGGCGAGGGAATCGAAGAAGAGGCCTGAGAGGCATTCACGTGATTTCATGTTACCCAAACAAAACAAGATAAACAAGACAAAGTCAAAAGATGTAAGAATGCTACTCAACAAAAACCCTATCTGCAGGACGAGTATATATGAGGATTAGGTTACAGTTTAAAATTTTTTATTTTTTTGTTTAAATTAGAGTAGGATAAGATTTGTGTTTATTTAAAATAATATTAAAATTTTATTTTTATATTATATATTTATATTTAAATTTAAATAAAAATAATTTTTATATATAATATTAAAAAAATTAAAATATAACATGGCATTAATATATATCTTAAAATTTATATAATATAAACTATTACGTATCAAATTTTATATAAATATAAAATAATTTAAACACGATTATTGAATGATAAAATATATGAATTATCAAGTAAATATATATATATGTGTGTGCGTGTATATATTACTATAGAATAAAAGGGATAAATATCAATTGACAGATATTGTTCTTTGTATAAAGCATTTGCACATGCAAGTATTTGTCTTCAATGTTGTTGATCAAAAACTCGTTAATGTCTTCCAAGCTGTTTTGCACTGATATATGCAGCAAACCCTATATATATATATATATATATATCCCGTCAGGTAATGAATTGAAATGAAAAGTTTTAGTTTCTATATTTAAGTATGTATGAGCTGCATGGTTAATTAATTACTAGTTCTCCACGCATCCAAAAAATAAATTAAAACCTGTATTTAGTCAAATAATCCCTTAAATAAATTAAATGGGGTAAATGATTTGCACAAATAAATGCAGTTTGGGAAGATTTGGGAAAGAATATATATATATATATATATATATATATATATGTATATGAGATCTTCTGCTCAAAGTCAATGGCCAAAATGCGAACAAATGCTTGTTATGGTCTAGCACCGTCATGTCTTGGTACTGCCACAACCTGAACGAAACCGTGTCGTTTCCGTTAAGGAACCAGCGGTCCATGACAATAGCTAGGGAAGTGCTGGCTGCCCCTTTAGTCCCCACACCTTTTTGCCAAATTGATCCATCAAATATATATATACATATAGAGAGAGAAGGCTTAATCTTAAGGAAAGGATTAAATATAAAGATTCAAATTTTAAATTTATTAGATATTATTTATTATTAAGCATAATTGTATGGACTAATTGAATTAAACTCTGAATTTAATTGATCCATCATTTCTTTTTATCTTACTTATTCAATTACCACCAAATACAATATTTATTGTGTATGATGGGTTGAATCCAGCACCTTCTCTATTCCAAATTTAAGAGTTTATTGATTTAATTCTAATTAGGGAAAGGAAGGAAAACTATCTCTCACATTTAGTGTAAGAGATGAAAAAAAAAAAAAAAAAGACTAAAAAGGTTGAGCATAGAATCATCTACTAATAACATAGTAATTTTCCTTGACAAAGCTTTCCTTTATTTATTTATTCATTTATAAGAAAAACGAAATTCTTGGCCATGAATATGTTTGATCTATCCATTTTTTGTTTTCTCTTAACGAAGAAAATGATATACAAAAATTTAAATTACAAAAAATAAATTAAAATATATACAGATATTTTAATTCAAGCGTTCAAAATTTGACAAATAATTTTTGAAAGAAAAAAACAAAGTTTTTTGCTCTTTCTTTTTTTTTTTTTTTCCAACTTGAAGATAACTTTGATAAACAATTGAATCGTCAAGGCTTAGCACCACTCGATGGAAAGAGGTCTCACTTTAAGATTTAAATTAAGATCATAGCTTTAGTCATTGTTGATTAAAAATACGATCTTACTCCACCTATATGAAGACGAACACTTTGTATAAGCCTTATAGTCTATTTTTTTTTTTTTGATAATTATCTTATGATGGCGCACAGACAATTTATATAAACTAGACTAGAGACTATACTAGAAGATTAATTAGAGTCGTATCATACCATTAAAGAATCTGTATTTTAATTAGTTACTGAAATAGAGTTTACCCCTTACTACTAGAGTAGTTAATCTTAATAGGATTTACTAGATAATATCATCTTAATATTAATTAAATAT
>JAQSVH010031352.1:0-10525 GCA_029448705.1 Adansonia digitata | reverse complement strand
AACATCTAGTTAAGAGGAGTCCTTTGCCTAAACTTCCTTTCATATATCTCCGTTTTACACTAAACTGTAATTAAATTAAATAATTTTAAATATAAAATAATATAATATAAAAATAATTAAAAAATATGAATATATTAAAAATTATATAATATCAATGTATTAATTTATATAAATATATAATATTTTAAAAATATTTATAACATACGAAAATAGCATAAATATAAAATAGATATATAGACTAATTTTATTATTAAATTTTCTTATTTTTACTATGTCAAATATACTCTATAAATATGTGTTAAGCTTGAATGATTCATTCTTAATCTAATTTAAGAGAAGATTAAGGTCCATTTGAATAAAAAAATTACAACTGAATTTTTGAATTTGAATAAAAAATATATTAATAACAAAGAAAAATAAATTTATTTTAAGTGCCATAATACATTACAAAACAAAATAAATAACTATGATAATTAGTAAGATTATAGTATTAAGTAAATTTTAATGATACCAAAAAAAGAAATTATTTAACTTACTATTTTAGGCAATACTTTTATCAAAGCGTGAAAGTAAAGGTGAACCCAAAAAACGCCACGTAAGCGTTTCCCGCGTAATTAGCTCTGTTCGTTCTTACACTTACGTGGTAAAAAAACTGACAAAGAAAAGTAGAGAAAGCTTCAAAAAAAATTGATTTTTGTCTTCAGATTTTCGGATGATTTAATATTTTGAAAACTTCGAAAAAGATCGATAATGGATTCTGAAACGGTTGTGGCATTAGGTCATGGAATCAAAGATCAGATTTCAAGCAAATCCAACGGCTCTGATTCTCCTCATCTCCCTTATAAGCAACCGTTCATCATCGGTTTCCAATCTCTTTTCACTTTCTTCTTCCTTAATTCGATTATTATTCCTCTAATTTTTTTTGAAAATTTTATTTTATTTTTTAATTCTGATCCAGGAGTCGCAGGAGGAACCGCATCAGGCAAAACAACGGTTTGCAATATGATTATCTCACAACTGCATGATCAAAGCGTTGTTCTTATTAATCAAGTAAATCTTTTTTTTTTAATTGGAATATTTTTATTTTTTTAATAGTAATAATTTGTTTTTTTTTTCTTTTAATTATAAGGATTCGTTTTATCGCTCACTCAACGAAGAAGAATTAAAGAAAGCTCACGAATACAACTTTGATCATCCTGGTAATTAAAGCCTCTGATATATATATATATATATATTTCCTTATAATTTTCTTTTTCTTTTTTTGAATATATTTTAATTTTATTTTTTGCAGACGCTTTTAATACTGAGCTTTTACTTTTATGTATGGAGAAATTAAGACGTGGACAACCCGTTAGCATTCCCAGCTATGATTTCAAGACCCATACAAGCATCAGCGAACCATCTTGTTTGGTAATTTAATATATTAAAATTTACCCTTTGTCTATTGTTTTTTTAAGATTTTGATTTTGTGAAAATGAAATCAGAAATGCCTGACAAATTAGGGTTTGTTTGTGTTAATGTAGGTTAATCCCGCAGATGTTATCATTTTAGAAGGAATTCTCGTCCTTCATGATTTTAAACTCCGAAATCTTATGAACATGAAGATCTTTGTTGATGCAGGTTAATAAATTTTCCTTATTAATTATGGTTACTTGGTTGCCAAGTTAAGATCTATGTTATAAGTAGAAAAAAGGATAGTTCTTAAAATGGCCATCAAAATTGAATTCATTTATCAATTCATGGCTAAATTTTGCCAGAGCAGATTCTGATGTGAGGCTTGCGAGAAGAATTCAACGGGATATAGTCGAAAGAGGAAGGAACATTGAAAACGTGCTCGATCAAGTTAGTGAACCCTTTTTCTATCACTAGTTACTGGTGCTAGTTTATCCTATGTTAACTCGAATTCTATATTTTTTTTCTAAAACATTAATGTCTGACATATATTCATGCTTATGAAAGTAAGATCCTTTAAAAAAAAAAATGAATACCAACAATCATCTTGAGTCGAGATAGTATATAGTTTATCTTAGTAGTGGCTACATTTTTTTACATGCAATTAACTACCCTTCATATAAATTTTGCAGTATGCTAGATTCGTAAAGCCTAGTTTCGAAGAATTCATACTGCCGTCGAAGAAGTTTGCTGATGTAATCATCCCAAGGGGAGGAGATAATGAAGCTGCAATTGATTTGATAGTACAGCATATACTTACCAAGCTTGGCCAGCATGATTTATGCAAAATTTATCCAAATGTTTTTGTTATATTTTCAACATTTCAGGTAGCATACATGGCTTTTTAATTAATTACTTGCTTTTATTCTCTTGTTCTTTTTGAACTCTATGATGGCTTTGAATGATGGTTTTTGGTATTGAAGTTCAGATTCGGGGAATGCACACCCTTGTCCGAGATGTTAAAACAACAAAGCATGACTTTGTCTTTTATTCAGATCGATTAATTCGCTTGGTAAAGAAGTTTACATCACTAGGAATTGTAGGTCAAAAGTTATCAGCATTGATATAGAAATCATCATTTGGTCTTTAAAAATATCCATGTTTCAGGTTGTGGAGCATGGTCTAGGGCACCTTCCTTTCACTGAGAAACAAATCATTACTCCCACAGGTAACTGCTAGCATCACGCTACTCTAAATTACCCATACCCAACACTTGTAACCAACTTTGGACATATGTATCTCCAGACAATCTGGCAAACATATAGAAAACATACATGTATATCGGATGCATACCCAAGTTCGGCTAACATAGGTGTCCTGGGATAACATATCTCGATAATAAATCAATAAATGTCTATTTCTTCTTTGATTGCTTGCCAGGTTCTGTATATCCTGGTGTTGCGTTCTCTAAGAGGTTATGCGGCGTCTCTGTTATTAGAAGGTCGGTGACAGCCAGTTTATCCATGTTTTTCTGAACATAATTTTTCTCCCAATGCTTCAAAACCGAGCTCTTAATCAGTCAAGAGCTTGTCCCGTGCAAACTTCATCATATATTGATTCACAGAATAATTAAACCCCTCCACCCCCCCCCCCCAATGCTTGCTCTGCTTAGATCTGTAGCACATCATATACCAGTTGTTCTTTCTATTTTTATTTGTATTGTATCTTTTACTAAAGTTGGTGATAAATGATAATAACTCTAGTTTCCTTATATCAGCGGAGAAAGCATGGAGAATGCACTAAGAGCTTGCTGTAAGGGAATCAAAATTGGCAAAATCCTCATTCATCCGGATGGAAAAAATGGGCGCCAGGTAGGTTGGAAAAACTTTTTTTGAACAAGTCTTTCTTTTGGTACAAAGAAGGCCGCAAGATGTCAGGGTTCAAACTCCAAAGACTTTGCATGAATCAACTAAACTACACTTCGGGTTTCGATTAACAAGTCATTCTTCCTCCTATACCGGCATACATGCACACAATTTCTCATTTAACTATTACATTGCTGCAGTTAATTTATGAGAAGCTCCCAGCAGACATCTCAAGCCTACATGTGTTATTACTAGATCCTGTTCTAGCTTCAGGTAGAATTTTAAGCATTATTCATCCAATTTCTACGACTTTTTTCTCAAAATCTATGCATGGCCAGGAAATTCTGCTGTCAAGGCTATTTCTCTGCTTCTTAGTAAAGGTGTTGCAGAAACCAGCATCATCTTTCTTAACCTTATAGCTGTAAGATGTTAAACTAATTGCCGTTTTCTCATCTATTATTCTCAAATTCTTGTGCTTATTCCATCAGTTTTGAAACATGAATTTTGTTAAAACTGCAGGCACCAGAAGGAATTCATACTGTCTGTAGTAAATTCCCAAAGCTGAAAATTGTGACATCAGAGATTGATTCATCACTAGACAGGAATTTGGGGGTGATTCCTGGCATGGGGGAATTCGGGGATCGCTACTTTGGCACAGATTAATGATTTTGATCCAAAAGGGTTGTAGTTTGAGAATAATGGAAGGGGTTGTAAATGTTGGAATTCGAATTCGGGACCTATTGAATGCCATATTTTAAGAATAGCTACTCGTAGTCCAAGAATAAAGAAAGAACTTGCAAATGTTAAAATCAAATTTCGAACTTGCTAAATGCCACCTTTACGAACAACCACATGAACGAATTAGATTGAAACTTATTGTTCTAATTGTGTTAAGCATTTCTTCTACCTGCAAAGTACGAAAATTCTTCTGAAAGAACCAATAATCGTTTGCAAGTATAAGTATTAACACATGCATCTTTCGATACTATTTTTCTGACATCGGAATTCATTAAAGCACTAAACTTCAAGTTCTTGAACAATACAGGGAAGATCCGAAAAGGAAAAGCATCCACATTTTTATCCGGATTCTTTATTTATTTATTTTTCTTTAAGTATACATGTTCAACATATACTTTAATGCAAGAAGATGATCCTTCAAATATATTAAAAAAAAACTTAAAAAAATTAATATACTGGTCTCCAACACATATTCATATATCGAAAACTCATAGAATTAAAAAAAATAAAAAATAAAAATGAGCCACTAATTACGTGGAAAGCTCTTCTGACTCCTTCCCACCTTCTTCAACTGCAGATTCTGGTGAAGGAAATGCAATGAAATTAAGGGACCAAATGTCACTATATTATCCGGATTTTTTTTCTTAAGTACTTCTATTTAATATCTACGTATAATTTATATTCGGATATAAATATAAAAATATAATATTTTGAATATGTGTATATCAGACACTCATGTCCGAATCTTGATAACATAAAAAATCAGACAGCTCACTATGATTTTGCAAACTAGTTCATCGAAAAAAAAAAATAGATTTGTGATACCCAACAAGTTATGCAATGAAAATAAATTGTGCTTGTAAAAGATATTCCAATAAAATCATTAGACATTTACATCGTCCCTTAAGTTCTAAAAATTTCCAAAGAAAATGAAATTAAAAAAAACCTTAGCTCACACCTATAACATCTCTGGACAGCACTGAATCCAATGATTTAAATGTGAGATTCCCAAACCAATCGTGTTGTTCCTGTAAAAGAGTTAGGCAATCTCTCTAATGTGATGGCATTTAGCACGTTTTAATTGCAATAAACTTGGCTACTATATATGATCTTCCATTTATATTAAAAATTGAAAAAAAAAAATTAAGTATTTCTGTATCGAACATATACTCAAATCAAGTATATTTCAAAGCCAAAGTCCAAGTTCGAGCATTTTTCAAAGTCAAGTCCGAGTTCGAATATTTTTCAAAGCCATTGAATTTATTCAATAATTATATACCATGTAAAGTACAAAAATATGAGTTAAGTTGGTGGAACAAGTAGCACTTTTAAAAATTTGAATTATTTCAATAAAAGTTACCGAGGGATTTGGAAGATTATCTGCCATGATTTTAGGACATAATACAATAATGTCACAAGATTGCTTGTCTGCAACACGTGATTTTAAAATTATAGCAAGCACATCATCATTTTTATAAAATGGATTGAACTTTGAATTTAATGGTTGTTTGTCAACACTGCTGTAGAAAGAGACAGTGACATCTATTTAATTGGAATTTTCTAAGCAAATAGTTTTTTCTATATATCCTGTAGAACTCATCCTTTGAATATTTCATAACTAGAAGGAAATGAAATCCCTCAGTTTTGGTGCAATGGATAACGTGAAAGTCTTTACTATTATTGTTGTTTTTTCAGTTTTGAGTGTGCAGTGTCTGGGGGTGGGGGAATTTGCAGCTTGTAATTTTAGGGCAGTTTATAACTTTGGTGATTCAAATTCTGATACTGGTGGCGGATCAGCAGCATTTTGGCCGGCAGGGCCTCCATCTGGTGAGACTTTCTTCGGCAGGCCGGTCGGAAGGGGCTGTGATGGTCGTCTGATAATAGATTTCATTGGTAAAAACCATATTGATTTGCTCTCGTTGCATTCCAAACTGGCAAAAATTATGATCTACGACTATGTTACTTAGACTCAGATATGAGTATGTGTTTGACACAAATATGTTCAATTTTTTTCTATATTTTTTCATGCATATAGAGGGTTCCCATTCGTATGTTCGGAAATATGTCGACATGAATACTTAAGGAAAATGAATAATCGCAGCAACATAGATCTATGGTCCTTTCAATGGTCATTTAACTTATTTTGAGGTTTTTACTGTAAACAGCTGAGCATCTTGGATTGCCTTACTTGAGTCCATACCTGGATTCAATCGGAACAAGCTTTCGGCGTGGTGCTAATTTCGCCATTGGAGGATCAACCATTAGGCCCCAAAATGAATCAATGTCTTTAAATGGAGTAAGTCCATTCTCACTTGACATCCAGATTGTACAATATGATCAATTCAAGGCTCGCACCAAGTACTTCTTCGATCAAGGTTAACCCAAAAATCACCTTAAAAAACCAGTTTTTTGGATTTTATTCTCCGAAACTCCGGAAATCGTGTCCTTTGAGTTTTGTTTATGGTTTTTTTCAGCTAAGAGGAATTCCCAAAGAAGAAATCTCCCTAGACCTCAAGACTTCTCCAAGGCTCTCTATGTATTCGATATTGGCCAAAATGACATCGCAGCCGGTTTAAGGAAGAAAAATGACACAGATTTTCATCTATCAGTGCCAGACATTGTTGAACAGTTAGCTAAAGCAATCCAAGTAAGTTTTAATTGATTTCCATATAGAGTTTCAGCATTGAAAACAAAAGAAATAAGAACCCTAATCAAAATCAATTGAGTTTTAATTGACAGAATCTCTATGAACAAGGGGCGAGGACATTTTGGATACATAATACTGGTCCAATTGGTTGCTTGCCTGTGAGCCTGCATTACCATGATATTAAGCCGGAAGAACTTGACAAGCAGGGCTGTCTCAGCGCTCAAAATGATTATGCCATGGAGTTTAATAGCAAGCTTGAGGAAAGAATGATAAAACTTAGGGCTGAGCTACCACATGCAGCATTAACATATGTGGATATTTATGCTGCAAAATATGAACTCATTGGCAATGCAAAAAAGCAAGGTAAATTATACGGGGAATTCCGTCCTGGCTGTCTAAGTTATTATAAACAATTATGTTACTCAGACTCTTCAATTTTCTTGGAGTACCCATATATGACATTCATGTTCAATGTAAATTCAGATATATGTATGGGGATACAAGTCTCCAAAAATCCTCCAAATACTTGTATCCACCACTCATGTCTAAGTCCGAATAATATAAATAAATAATTCAATGAACTATTACATTGGACGACCCTTTAAGAATCCGCTAATGTTAACTATGTTAAAATTTTCTTTTGCTTTGGTAGGATTCGTTGATGCTGCGGAGATTTGCTGTGGATTTCATGAAGATGACATTCAAGTATATTGTGGCCATAAAGAAAAAATAAATGGCACTGAAATCTATGCCGGTTCTTGCGAAAATCCTTCGAAGTATATCAGTTGGGATGGCGTCCATTACAGTGAGGCTGCTAATCGATGGATTGCTAATCATATAATCAATGGTTCATTTGGCGATCCGCCTCTGCCACTTAAACACGCATGTCATAAGCTTAAGCCTTGAATAAATTACTTTTGACAGATTTATTATTAATCATGCTTGAAATTAAGTTTGAGAGGTCACTGATTTTCAATGTCAGATTGCAGAAAATTTCTCCTTTTCTTTGCGGTTGTGCTGATGATTATAAATGATAAAAGAGGCCAACAATAAGAGAAAAGAAGGGTTCAGTTTCCAATTTTCCAGATTTTTCAATTTCCTAAGTACTCAAGTTTGACATCTATACTCGAAACGTATTCAAAAACAGCTATAAAAATACAATATATGCCCTCTAAGCAGTGAGCTCCATGCATGTGAGCGGGTGAAGATTTTAGAACTTTGATATTACTGTTTTTGATTCGGGAAACAAAGAGATTCGAACCCAGTTTTGATTTGGGAAATGAAAGATTCGAACCTATTCTTCGAACAGAAATCATGTACTAACAACTGAATCAGATATTTGGATGCAATGAGCCAATGACCGCAATTTACTAGCAATGAAGAAGTGATATCGAACTCTAAGTAACAAAAGGGAGCATCAAATATCAATCTTTCATTACTAAGCTAATACGCATGTTTAAAAACATCAGCTATAACTCTAAATTATAAACAAATTATACACAAATCTCATTGCCGATGCCCGTCTGGCAACAGAACCACCTTGTGAAAGGGTACTGTCTGCTGAGGCAGGGCTCCGTCTTCCTCATCATCGTCCAATTCCAGCAAATACCTAGACGAGAAAAAAAAAGGGTCTTGTATTTCAGTATGACACATATGCAATAACGAATCTGAAGTGAAAAGTTCATACCCTGTTACTTTTTGTTGTTTACTGGAGAAGACTAACAAAACGAGGAAGACTATAAAAAGGCCGAACAGCCAGTTTTATAGGATACATTATCACATGATGACATGCGATCTATTTATCCAATATGTTTTCCGTTTTCTTTTTCCCCAAATATTTGCTATACTAAGACAAGAATGGAGGATGTTACTCGTATGATTTCCTCTGAATGTTCGAAAATTCCCAAGGTTTCATTTGGTTGATGCTTTTGCATTTTGCTTTTTCCAATAGAAAGTGAAAAGCAAAAGCAAAGTGAAAACAAAGGACAAATAGCAAAAAGCAAACATAGCCTAAAATCATCATGCAAAGGGAAAACTCAATATACAGGTTAGAGCCACTGAAATGTCTCCTATAAACATAGTTGGCATGGCAACATGCACCACCCTTCTTGGTTGTTGTCCTGGAGGTCCAGACGGCAGGAAAGTGTCTAGTTGACTTAGTAATAGGTTGGAAATCCTGTATCAATGACAAAACAGTCAGTCAGTGAGTCAAAAAACAATGGAATACAGTACTGAGAATCCAAAGGCCTACAGAACCAAACCAGAAAGTTTGTAGAAGCCCCAGGTTAATTAGAAATTGGGTCCTGGAGAGAGAGAGAGCTGTACGAGACTTCATTAGGGATGATTAACGTACGTTACTTCTCTCTTTGAAAGAACTTTAGCTTGAATGTATAAACTTTTTAGCCTAGACAATGAAGAATCACCAGGTTTCTCAACTACCTCCGGAACTGCATTGATATACATAAGTTCAAGATTAGTATAAACTATCAGTAACAGTTAATAAAGAACAAGGCCAAAGAACAAAACAGAAGGAGGGAAAAACACTATTCTGAAATCTTAAAGAATACAATTTTATCATCTGTTTCGTAGACTTTTCAGCAAGTTTGCAATCCATTTAAGGTGTAGAAAATCACTTGATGCTAGGCAACAATCCAAAATTTGATTGGATAAATTATTGTCAAAATCTGTAAAGCTCCATAACATTGTCCAGCAGCAATATTCATAAAAGAAGGATCTCGATAATTCGCGCAAGCTTTTGGTTCAAGTCTGAAACTCTTACAAATGAGATCTAGTATGCACAACAAGCCTCTGATTTGAAATTACATAACCAAGCCACAAATTCCACCAAGTTACATGATCTTATAATGCATCTCACAGTTTCCGCAAATAGTTTTCAAATGATAACAAGTTTATGGATCCCAAAATTCCATCTATGAACCTCTTCTATACTCCTGATTTTCAACTGTATGAGCATTCAAGAAACTGCAAATCAAACTCAAAGCACATTGAACAAAAATACTTTTAGGGTTCCAATTCATACATTTGGTTGTTAATTTGTAGAATATTCTCATTTCTGATATCTTTCATGCAGGCATTCTCAAATAAATCAATCAAAACATTTAGGAAAAAATGATATCAGGAGCAAGGTTATGATACGGTAACATTTAAATTCTAAACTAAAACAACTAAACGAATATTATGAGGTTCACTAATTAAAAGATAATTCTACACGAAACTTTGAAAGTTAATCTACATGCAAATTTAACCACTCTATACATGGATTTCCAAGTATATAATAAGCATCGGCGGATAATGTGTGAAAACAATTCATTATCCATGAAACTTAGGCCCCATAAGCTACCCTTTCAGCTAAATAGCATATTTTGTGACACTAAAGGCAAAATTTTTACACCAAAATTGAGCAACGCGGATACCCCACTTAGCTTTAGACCTCAATTTAGATCATAAAAGTAATACCTCAAACACAAATGTAGCCAAGTTTTTAAAGCAAATCAAGAGTCAAATTGCCCATAAAAACTATTCCTTTCATCTTTGATCAGATTACTCTAGTTTTCTTTATACCTAAAAACAATATATCTATATATATATATATATATATATATAAACATATATTCACAATTGAGACAATCAGCAATAATGCACAACAAAAATAAATTCCTTATCCAACAAAATCCATCATCAACCAAATTTAAGCCTTTTTAAACCAAACCCACCTCAAAAAAATCATTTTTTGAAAAAAAAATAAAACCCAGAGAGCCAAAAAAGAAAACGTATTTTGATAATACAAAACAAACCCATTAAACTTAGGAACCACATAAATCAACCCAGACCATGAAATTTGAAACTAAAAGGAAAGAAAAAA
>JAQSVH010031341.1:0-10525 GCA_029448705.1 Adansonia digitata | reverse complement strand
TTTGAATGTGTTCGAAATGATTGTTCAAAGTTTGTTGAGCCCTTTCCCCTATACGTGTTGCCAGTGCTAAATCCAACGTAAAAAATTCTTGCCTTCTAGAAAGTGATTTTTGGGATTTTTGGAATCCTTTTATCATAATCCTCATCAAGTTACCTCTCTAATGGTGTTTCACCTTATCCCTAAGACTCTCATATTAGTCTTAAATAAATCGGGAAGGCAAATATTACAACACTATTTGCTGTTTTTAGCGTTATCAAAATTAATTGATTTCCCCAGATTCTTTCTCCAAGGCATTCGAATGCCTCTAATTTAGTCTGATTAATCCCCATTAAGTCCCAAAACATAGGTTAACCTCGCTAAACACGGCTCAAGGCACAAGTATTTTTCAAACTTTCTCATCCTTGTTTTTATCAATTCCTAATTTTTAAAATAAAAAATCATCGATATTATTAGAAATCATCAAAAATGCCATTTTGTCAAGAAATTATCAAATTTTTGTCAATTCAAATCTTTTCATCTCATCTTTTCAAAAATCATCAAAAATCAAAATTTTTTTCTCTCCTAGATTTCTTCAGTTTTTCTTTTAAATCCAAACTTGATTCTCACACCTCACCTAACCAATGAATTCAAACACATCTAAAATATTGTTAACTTGGTTATTTCTAAATAATCGATAACAATTAAAAGATAAATCCTAGTCGACCTTTCTCTTTTCCTTTTTTTTTTGTGATTTATTTTATGCAATATTATCTTATTTATTCTATGTCTTACTAACATGTTTCTTTTCGTGGCATTCATTTTTCATTCATATTTCAAAATCATTTTCAAAAATCACAAAAGGCAATGTTTCGCGTTGGTATTACTCCACTACTCGACACGGAATATCCAATCACGAAAATTAAATTTGGATATCATTTTTCTCGAAATCTTTATGTTTTTCAACTCTACTAGATGAATATAGGATTAAAATTTTCATTAAAACTCGGGTTTATTATTTCATAAAAATTCAGGATTACATAAAAAATAATGATCGGTTGAAATCGAAGGAAGTGAAATCAATATAAGACATGGCCAGATGGTACTGATTTAGGGCATCATGGGGATGCTTATCTTTTCCCACGCATAATCGACTCCTAAACCCAATCATCGAATCTCTGGATCCTGCAGACATTGGAATCATTTTTTCAAGTTAGAAACTCAGAATTAAAGGTCGCAAAATGAACTTGAACCCGAAAACCTACATGAAAAAATCTAAGCCCGAACCTGAACCAAACCTGATTTGACCAAAAAATTTAATGGCTCAAACTAAAAAAAACTCAAACCTAAAATGGCCCGAACACAAAATGACCCGTACCTGAAAAAATCCAAGCCCGAAAGGACCTGAACCGAAACTCGATTCGAACCGAAACCTGAATTTAATGCTAAAAATAAATATGATGAAATTATAATTAAATAATTTTTTATAAATCAAAAACTTTAATTATCAATTTTATTTTAATATTATTTTAATAATTTAATTAAATATTAAAAACTTAATTTATATTTGATATATGATTAAATTTGCTCATGGGTTAGGCCGGGCCGCAGTTTAAATTTTTTAAAATCCTAAGCCTAAACCCTTATTTAATATGCCCAAACCTATTTGTTTAAGCTAGAATTACTGTTATCACATTAAAAATTATTTTTTATTAATATTTATATTTTTTATAATTACATTTAAATAAATATATGTTACTTTAATTTAAAATCACTATTTCAAGCTGGGTGGAGCTAGTCTAAAACAAAAATATGAGAACCAGAGTCCAAGCCCAATTGAGTCGAGTGGGTATCCTGACCCTTGAACAGGTTTATATATGATAAAATAATAATTTATCATGAGCTTTGAAAGCATTGTCAATAAAGTATATTATCTATTTATTTTTTTTAATTTAATTAGTTAAACTCATTAACTATTGGGAGTTTATGTATGTTAGTAGTAAAATTTAAAATACTTCTTTAAATAATAATAATAATATTATTATTATTATTATTTTAAGTAAGGATAATTAGAGTTTGATAATAGTATAATAACATAATAAGATAGATTAAAAAATATGAAAGCCATAATAGATATTACTATATCAAAAATTAAAAAAAAATCACATGTCAGACTAGCATCTAGACCTACCCATTGGTCAGAAAGCCTGCTCGATCAGGCATGGGTCTCAGATTTTAAGTTTCAAGCAGGCTCGACTTAAAACAGTGTTTCTAAAATAAAATAATACATTTTAATTTTAATTTAATTATAAAATAGGCAAATATTAATATAAAAATAACTATTTAATATTATGAACAGTGATTTATACTTAAATGGGATGGCTAAGCCAAATTTAGCCCTTAGCTTATAATTTAAAATTTTTTCAGGCCACGGCTAGGCCCATGGAATGAACTAATATTTTTGGGCTAGATCGGGCCAAATTCAAGCTTGGGCTTAGAATTCAAAATTACTTAAAAATAATTATATTTAACATAAAATAAAAAATGATGTAAAACATACTTGAACCTAAAACCAAACCTAAAAAGGCCTGAACCCGAATAGACTAGAAATCAAATTAGCCTGAACCTGAATAAATTCGAACCCAAAAAAAATCTGAACCCAAATAGGCTAGCAACCTGAATAAACCCGAACTCAAAAAAACCCAAACCTGAAATAACCCAACCCAAGCCCGCATGAACCCGCCCAATTGCCACCTTTACTCCGAATACCAATTTAATTGACATCCGATGATGTTTGGCCCAAATAATTTATGGCAACTTCAAGTGTTAGTTATTTCGTAGTGGTCACCCAAGGCCATTTAGATGAACGATTCATTCAAGGGTTTCCTTTATGATCAAAAGTTGAGAATTCATACTTTATCACTCTCATTACGTCAAAAGGAAAGAATCCCAGTCAAAAAGAAACTTCCTTGTCAAGAATTTTATCTTTCTCTTATATTTTAAATCATGCACGCTTCCCACTTCACGAGATTTTAGGGCATGTTACGATAATGTCCATCTAGTTTTTTATTACATTATCAAATCGTCCTATAATGTTCATATCCCATATTTGATTCACCCACTTGACTTTATTCCTTCATCCCTATATAGCCCAAATGGCCACACATCATTTCCTAATATACTTTAAATCCATTATTTTTTTTAATACTATAAAACTATTCCATAAAAGACACCATCCATGTCATAAACCTTTTTCATAAAGATTTTTGAAACCAATAATTTCCTTAACTCACAACAATCCTAAAATACATGCAACAATGTCTCATTTGTTCCATTGCACAAATAGCAACAATTATTAACACTAATTTGTCTTGCCAATAACATGTTCCCAATAGGCAAAATCCCCTTGCACGTTCGCCAAAAACATATCTTGACTCTGGGTGGCATTTTAAGTTGCCATAATGATTTCCATACTTCTTATACCCTTGATTCAATTACCCTTGTACCTTTTTTCCCACCTAATCCTTAATCAAATTAAATATATACCTTTTTGCAGGCCCAGTAAACATGGGCAGTCCTAGGTAAGTGTCATTCAACATTATTTTGGAAATTCCTAGATTATTCTTTAAAGATTCCCTGGCATGTGCTGTTACATTCCAATTAAAGAACATCATAGATATATCTGTATTGACACATTGATCAGAGGCTATTTCATAATCATCTAGCATATTCTTTAATGCTAAGCAATTAACATTTGTTGCCTTAAAAAAAGGACTATCATCAGCAAAAAAACAATTTAGATATATTCAGTCCTTGTACATATCAAAATGCCTTAGATTTTCTTATTTTCCTCAACTCTGTGAGTAATAAATATAGTCTTTCGACCACAATTAAATATAATTATGGTGATAATTGCTCTCTTCGGCATAGGCCATGGGTAGGTTTGATACCACTACTCCCACCATTAACCATTATAGAATAACTAATAATAGAAAGACATTTCACACCAATCAGAACTCATGCTCTGTCAAAACAACTTCTGCATTATCCCTTATAGGAAAAGCCATCATACTCAATCATATGCTTTACTTATATCAAGCGTTACGGTCAAGTCTCCTCTATTTCCATATATTCTATTATTCAAGAAGTGAAGCATTTTAATAGCTATAATATAATTATTATTAGTTAACCTGCCTACCATAAAAGCACCCTAGATATGGGAAGTAGTGTCAAGTGATCATGATGTAAGCTTGTTCACCAATACTTTTAAGATACACTTATAGACAGAATTACATAAAAGGATACGCCTGTAATCTGTTACTGTTTTGGTTGGATTATTTTTGGAATCAAAACAATTTTTGTGGGGTTAATGTTTCTCATGTTTGCATTCCCATTTAAACATAATAGGACTGCTTTCACTATATATCTTTCTCAATGTGCCAATGCTTTTGGGGAAAACATGATCGACATACTATCCAATCTCACAGCTTTTAATAGGTTCATATTTGTCAAAGCTTTGTCCACATCTTCACACTTGAATTCCATCAATAGAGCTTCATTTATTGTGTCTAAGACCTTCCTCGATATGAATACAAGCAAAACCTCCAAATTATCAGGCATTGTAGAAACAAACATATTTCAGAAATAGCTTGCCAGGACCTCTATAATCTTGTTTTGGCTTTTTTGGCATATCATTTTTTTATCTTCAATCCCTAGGATTATATTTCATTTTCTTCAAGCTGAAGCTTGTGAATGAAAAAAATATGTTTCTGATCACTATTTTTAAGCCACACATTACGTGATCACTACTTCCACATCATTTCCTCTATCAACAAAAGTTCATGGAGCTCCCCATTTAGTTTACAAACCTTTGGTGTAAATACCTCATCTTGTTGCTTATCATTTCCAATTAGTTTTCTTATCTTTTTTTTTTCGATTCTATATTACCAAAAAACTTGACATTCCAATCAACGAGGCAATTTGCATAATGCTTTAACTTATTTCCCACTTTTTTCACAAATCATTTTTCCCATCATATTCTACCTATGCCTCCTTTAAAACCTTTTCGTATATATTATCCTGATGCCACGTTAACTTAAATTTGAACTATCTACAGTAGGGTTTCCTTCTACCATCATTATTTATATTAAGGAATAATAGAGGTATCGTCTTACTTCGTTCTTACCAAATGTTTTATGTGACATTCTAAAATATGGTACACTAACTTGTTGTAACAAAGTATTTATTAAGTTTTAATCCTACTCTACCGTTACCTTGGTGATTATTACACCAATTGCATTTGTTTCATTTTTATCCAACATCATGCGATCCAACATATATGATTTTGGTTTTTGGTTTACCCTCACATTTTTTACACCCATAAAGTATCCTATTAAAGTCACCTCTAATGAGTTGTAGACACCTTATTTTGTCTGGGCTAATTATTTTTAGCAACCTAGGGCATGGACGTAAAAGGGGGCAATGATCACCGAGCGATGTGTCACCTAGCGAAAAAGTATTTTTGAGAAGGTCAAGAAGGCCAATGGATCATACCAAAGATAAATGCAAAGATGTGGCATCAAAGGCGTAGTTCAAGATGTCCGGGGATAAAAGATATAAGAAAATTCATAATTTTGCTTGAATGTATCGATACATGATTCTCACGTATCGATGCAATGCTCCAATGATCAAAAATTTGAAATGTCCTCATCTGTATCGATACAACATGTAAATGCATCGATACAAGAGCTTATGTATCGATACAGGAGCTCATTTATCGATACTAGGCCATGCCAAGACTAAAACGTGCATTTTATAAAGAAATTTATCGATACAGATCAACATGTATCGATACAATAAAGCATTGAATTGATACAATGATCATTGTATTGATACACTCAAGGTTTTCAAACGAAATGTATCAATACATCCTGTAATGTATCGATATATGTAGGCCATTTTCCACGGTTCGAGAATTTTTGACTCATCCACCATTGATCAAAAACTTAATTTTAACTCATTTTTTTGCATAAAAAAAATCAAAACCCATATCAGATTACCAATGTAGACTTTTGAATTAATCAAAATATTTTTGAAGTCTAAATTAGATTAAAAAGGTCAATGTTACATGATCACCTTACTCCTCCCTAGTTTGTTGACGAAAATCAACATAAGCCACCCTATTTGCTGGAAAATCATTTCAGCATTTAAACCAGCCACCCTATGTCCATCACATTGGTAGCAAGGTTCTCCCTATAGCCACTCTATAGCCATCAAGCTTACATCATTTTGTCCCTTTCGAGAAATAACCAAAAACACCTATAATTTAGCTCCAAAATGCTTGTATAAATAAACCACTTATATCTCAGCTAAGAGGGGAGATTCCAGCTTATTTTCAGCTTCCAAAACACATTCACACATCAAGAAAACCAAATCCTGTTGCTCTTCACTTAGGACCCAAAAATAGTCCCAAAATACTCACTCTCAACCACTACACATTCCGAAAATCACCTTCATCCATACCAAAACCAAAACCTCATTGTTTCTCTCTTTTTCTTGTTTATTAACAACAAGAAAAAGAGGAAAATTCAAGCCATCTCTGCTGCTTCAACTATTGGCCAAAAATTAAATTTTTATTGGTATAGCTTCCTACTTGATCACTTTTATCTTTTTCTTCATCATCTTCTCCATTTTAGTGAGCTCTCCATGTTTCCATCACCCTCTTAGGATTTTTATGCATTATTGTGGCTTTTGGTTGTGGTAGTTTAGGATTTGGATGCCTTAATGCCCCTTTGATATGCAAAATGCCTCATTTTATCCACATTATTTTGATAGCTCTTGCTCATGCATTTTATGCCAATCCATGCATCTTGTTATGATTAATCCATGTATGAATCCTTAGCCTAACATACTTCAAGCATATTTATACATTAGCTTGCATCTTGCCATGAATCATTGTCATTTTCAGCATCCATAATATTTTTTTGTCAAAGTGTATAAGACTTTCTTTATCTAGACCATTGGTAAAGTTAGCATCCCTATTCATGTTATCTGCCATACCATTGTATGTTTGTTGTCTTCTCCTTATCAAATGCCTGTTTGATGGCTGTAAAAAAAAAACTGATTTTTAAAACCTCTCCAAGCCAAGCATGCTAACCTAATCCAATGAGGACTAGCATGAACTTAGTATTTCCTTAAAGTTAACTAGAAAAAATCTCGGGAGATAAAGTTTTCTAGATCTATAATCCTGATTAAATGAGCTCAAAACTCCTGATTTTCCAATGAAAATGGCCTTGCACTTGTTCCTTAAATGTTCGTGCCTTGTTTTTAAGTCAAAACCTTGAGTGGTATGATCAATGGGCTATTTTATCAACCCAAATTACTCTGGGGCTATGCAAATGAGTTTGCGATGCTCATGCCACTCTTTCCCTTCAGCCATGGATGTTCAAATGTCGATGACTCGAGTTTAGACCCATAAACATAAAGAAAATAAGAAATATCATCTGCTTTATTTTATCCCCTGCTGGCAGCATCACTGTTGCAAATTGAAAAATCACTTTAAAATCCCAAACGACTTTTCATGGATTTTATAATATTTTTCTTTGAAAGTGTGTCAAAATATTTTTAAAACGAGGTCACGTTCACCCTCGGATCAATCCGGATAAAGAGTTATGATTTTTCAAACCTAGACTATCTGGAATCCCTGAAGTAACAAAGTGCATTTTGGTTGGGCCCTTTAGGCCTACTAAACGATATTTTGAAATTCATCCAACATTTTTCCTAAAAAGTTCATGAAATTCCCTTCCTGGAAATGCATTATTTGTAACTTTTTGATACCAAACAAGTCCAAAATGATTTTTCAAATGTTGATACACCTTTTTCCTCACATGCTTTGTCAGTAGTGTAATTGACCCAAATTTGAAAATTTATTTCCTCATAAAATGATTTTTTAGGATACTGGGAATATTTTTATATTAACCCTCGTCGAGTTACCTTTCTAACAGTATCTTGTTCACCCTCTAAAACCTTCAAACCAATTTAGAATAAATTCATAAAGTGGGATAGCATGATGCCGTCCTTTGTTTTCGGTTATGGTCAAAATTGAGTTATTTTTTGAGCTTTATCTCGAGACATTCGAATGTCACCATATCACCCTGACTAGCCTAAAAAACATGCTTTGACCTCCCATAGGCTCGTATCAAGGCACCAACACATTTTACATCTTTACCATTCTTATTCACAATAATTTTTTTGCCAAAAATCGTTAAAATGCTCACATATTTCCGAAATCACAAAGTTTTGTCAACTTAAGTTTTCCAACTCCATTTCTTTAAAAAGTGTCAGACATGTCACTTTTAGGGATACTCCAACCCCGACCTTTCGAGAGGATACTCTAACCTCACTTTTTCAAAAATGTTAAGATTTAAAAATTTTCCTTTGTTAAAATTATTCGTCACCCTTAGGGATACTCCAACCCCATCTTCTTGAGGGGATATTCCAATCCCGTCTTTCAACTATAATTAAATTTTTTTCTTCTTGGATTTCCATGAACGTGTCAAGAGTCAAGCTCGTTTTTATTTTTTAAAAAAATCTTGTTCAATCAAGGAAACCAGATTCATGTAAAAAATTATTGATTCAGTTATTCCCCAATAATCGATGCCGATTGCGAGAGAAATTCTAATAGTCCAACCCTTCTTTTTATCATTACACTGAATGGTTCATATTATGTTACTTCATTCGTTGCCTTACTAACATGATTTCTTTGTGATGATTATTTGCCTGCATGTTTTCAAAACAATTCAAGTCAAACTAAAGGTAATATTCCACGTGGGTATCTCTCCAGTGCCCAAAGTGGAATATTCCATTTTTCAAAGTAAAATCCAGAGGTCATCTTTATTGAAAATCTTTATATTCCCTATCTCTCTAAGGGGTGTATGAGATTAAATCTTTTCATCAAAACCTGAATTTGTGTTTTTTATAAAATCATGCATTAAAAAGGGGTTATATTGAAATAGTGACGAGTTCAGATCGAAAGAATCTAAACTAAGATAAGACATAACTGGTAAGGTACCGATTTTGGGCATCATGAAGAAGTTCATACCTCATCATGCGTAACTAACTCTCAAACCCAAATGGTGAATCTTTGTACTATGTAGACCACGAAATCGATGTTTCAAGTTTCATAACTCAAGACATAGGTTTCAATAGGCATCCGATCATGCCTATCCCAAAATGATCGGTGACGAGTCTAAGAGTTGGCCATTTCGTGATGGTCATTCGAGACTAATAAGATGAGTGATTCATCTTATGGTCCCCTCACTATATTACAAGTCAAGAATCCATACTTTCTCAGTCTTATCATGTTACAAAGGAAAAGTCTCTGTAAAGAAGACATCTCTTAGTCAGAAAACTATTTTAAGTCATACACACTCATAGATCCATGAGAATCCATCCCCAGGCATGTTGTGATAGCTTGGCAACTCCACCAGGGACCGTATAGAGAGTTAAGCCGATAATTAGTCATGTCTTACTAGGTTCTCGGTTCCTTCGATCTCCAATCATTATTTAACTACGACTAATTTTTTTGTTTTGTCAACTAATCTTTTGTTTGACATGATTGTTGGCATTGTCTTATTTTCGAATAATCTTTAGTTTAATAAAAATGGTAATACGGAAGTAAACAAAAAAGTTTGATCGTTTCCCTATCAGACACCATGCACTTGCATATGTATTAGAGTCTCGCCAAACTCCATGATGAGGTTATAACCCAATCATTAGGAGGAAGTAAGCTATCCGCCTTCATGAGTAACCCTCCGCATAGGCATAACAATAACTTCTTGGATGTAAATTACCTATTTCTCTCTTGAATAACCCTCTACATTTGCATAGGGAAATACATCCACCAGATTGAACCCGTTCTGCCAAACCCACAATGGGCTTAGGTTCGGGGTGCTTGACTGTCCGTACCGGACGGAGGAGCAATTTGGACACCTATTTAGGCATCAACCTAAACCTCATATAGTGAGCCTTATGAGTTAAACCATGTCAAACCATACCGAAACGCTACTAGAATACTCAAAGAATAGAGTTACTCGAGGAAACATCCTAACCTTTGCTCTTAATTACCATAATTATGTAGGTGACAACGAGTATACAATTATCATCCGCATCTGCATTTTTATCATATATCAAGGCATGCTATTGTGCCACCCGAATGATGGCTAATCTTTGCCTAAATAAGTGACGGTGAGCAAAACCATCGTTTGCAATGTATTATTCTATAAGTGATTATGCTGTCTGAGTCACGGCTTAACGTGCATTCGCATTAGTGGCAATAAATGAATATTACTACTAGTTGGTTATTTTTCCATCAAAATAGGATATTGCATCACTTTATCAAGCACAGAATGTGTCCTTACATGTTGAAGTGCTGCATGTTTCTCGTCTCACCACCTTATTTGAGACATGTTATAAATATTTTGTTCTGATGTTCTTAAATTCTTTATTTCCTTACATTTGTCTCCTATATATTCCACTAACTTATTTTCCC
>JAQSVH010031256.1:0-10527 GCA_029448705.1 Adansonia digitata | reverse complement strand
ACACTTTTATGCCAAAGGTGAATATTTTGGATTGGGTTAGTTTTCCAAGGTCGTTGTAAGGTCCATTAGGGTTATCGGTAAGCTCTCATCTCAAAAGTATATCTTAGGGGCATTTCAATAATTTTGCTCATTGGGACGCTTTTACGCCAAAGGTAAATATTTTAAGATTGCTTTTGCCTTCCAAGGTTATTTTAACGTCCGTTAGGGTTATTGCGATACTTTTACATGGAAGATATACCCTATAGGCATTTTGGTAATTTTGCCCATTTGGCTGCTTTTACGCCTGAGGTGAATATTTATGATTGGTTTAGCCTTCCAAGGTTATTTTAAGGTCCATTATGTTTACTAGGATACTTTCACGTCGAAGATATGCCTTAGGAACCTTTTGGTTATTTTGCTTATTGTGACACTTTACGCCAAAGGTGAACATTTTAAGATTGGTTTAGCCCTCCAAGGTTATTTTAAGGTCCATTAGGGTTACTAGATACTTTTACATCAAAGGAATGCCATAGGGGAATTTTAGTAATTTTGCTCACTAAGGCACTTTTACGCCAAAGACGAATATTGAGGATTGGTTTAGCCTTCTAAGGTTATTTTAAGGTCTATTAGGGTTCCTAAAATACTTTCAAGTCAAAGGTATACCCGAGGGTATTTTAGTAATTTTGTCTTATTGGGACGCTTTGTGCCAAATCTGAATATTTAGGCTTGGTTTAGCCTTTGAAGGTCCTTTTAATGTCCATTAGGTTTGTAATGATACTTTCACGTCGAAGGTATACCCTAAGGGCATTTTGGTGATTTTGCTCACCAAGATGCTTTTACGCCAAAGGTGAATATTTAGGATTGGATTAGTTTTCCAAGGTCCTTCTAAGGTCCTTTAGGGTTATCGGCATACTTTCATATCGAATGTATACCTTAGGGGCATTTTGGTAATTTTGCTCGCTATCACACTTTTATGCCAATGGTGAATATTTAGGATTGGATTAGCTTTTCAAGGTCGTTTTAAGGTCCATTAAGGTTACCAGTGAACTTTAATATCGAAGGTATATCCTACGAGTTTAGGGTATATCCTACAAGCTTTTTGTTAATTTTACTAGAATTGATTCCTAAGTAGTTATCAAGATACTTTTATGCCAAAGATGTGCATTTAGGATAGGTTGAACCTTCCACAATCATTTTCATGTCCTTTAGGATTACCGGGATACTTTCACGTAATGACAAACTTTAGAAGCATTTTGGTAATTTTGCTCACTAGGATGCTTTTACGTCAAAGGTGAATATTTAGGATTTGCTTGGCCTTCAAAGGTCATTTTAAGGTTCATTAGGGTTATTGGGATGCTTTTACGTCAATAGTATACCATAAGGGCATTTTGTTAAATTTGTTCATTTAGAGGCTTTTACGCCAAAGGTGAGTATTTAGGATTGGTTTAGCTTCCAAGGTCATTTTAAGGTCCATTAGGGTTACCAAGATACTTTCAAGTCGAAGGTATACACCAAAGGCATTTTGGTAATTTTTTTACCGAAATGTTTTTACTCGGAAGGTGTATATTTAGTATTGGATTAGTTTTCCATGGTCATTTTAAGGTCTATTAGGGTTACCGACATACTTTAATATCAAAGGTATACCCTAGGAGCATTTTGTTAATTTTGCTCGAAATGACTCTTTTATGCCAAAGATGAATATTTTAAGATTGGTTTAGCTTTCCGAGGTCATTTTAAGGTTCATTAAGCTTACTTGAACACTTTTACGTCGATAGTATACCCTCAGAGCATTTTGGTAATTTTGCTCACTACAATGTTTTTACGCCAAAGGTGAATATTTACGATTAGTATAACCTTCCAAGGCCATTTTAAGGTCCATTAGGGTTGCGCGTATACTTTCACATCGAAGGTATACCTCAAGGACATTTTGGTAACTTTGCTCATTGCAATGCTTTTACGCCAAAGGTGAATATTTAGGATTGGTTTAGCCTTCCAAGGTCATTTTAAGGTCTATTAGGGTTACTTGCATGCTTACACATCGAAGATATATCCTAGCGACATTTTGGTAATTTTGCTTATTAGGAGGCTTCTGCGCCAAAGGTGAATATTTAGGATTGGTTTAGCTTTCCAAGGTCATTTTAAGGTCCATTAAGGTTATCGGTATACTTTCACATTGAAGATATACCCTAGGGACATCTTAATAATTTTGGTTATCGGAACGCTTTTGCACCAAAGGTGAATATTTTAAGATTGGCTTAGCCTTAAGAGGTCAACTTAAGGTCCATTAAGGTAATTACGATACTTTTACGTCGAAAGCTTACCTTAGGGGTATTTTAATAATTTTGCTTGTCATAATGCTTCTACATCGAAAGTGAACATTTAAGATTGGATTAGTTTTTTAAGGTCTTTTACGGTTACCGAGATACTTTTATATCGAATGTATACCTAGGGGTATTTTGGTAATTTTGCTTTTTATCATGCTTTTATTCAAAAGGTGAATATTTAGGGATTGGTTTAGCCTTCTAAGGTCATTTTAAGGTCTGTTAGGGTTACTAGGATACTTTTACTTCGAAGGTCTAGCCTAAGGGCATTCTAGTAATTTTGCTCACTAAGACGCTTTTACGCCAAATGTGAATATTTAGGATTGGTTTCCCTTCTAAGGTTATTTTAAGGTCTGTTAGGGTTATTGAAATACTTTCACGTCGAAGGCATAACCAAAGGCATTTTAGTAATTTTGCTTATTAGGACGCTTTTGAGCCAAAGGTGAATATGTTGGCTTGGTTTTGCCTTCCAAGGTCCTTTTAAGGTCCATTAAGGTTGCAGGGATACTTTCACATCGAAGGTATACCCTATGGGCATTTTGAAAATTTTGCTCATAACGACGCTTTTATGCCAAAGGTGAATATTTAGGATTTCGTTAGTTTTCGAAGGTCGTTGTAAGGTCCGTTAAGGTTACCGATAAACTCTCATGTCAAAAGTATATCATAAGGGCATTTTGGTAATTTTACACATTGAAACACTTTTACACGAAAGGTAAATATTTTAAGATTGGTTTTAGCCTTCCAAGTTCATTTTAACATCCATTAGGGTTACTATGATACTTTTACATCGAAGGTATACCCAACGGGATTTTGGTAATTTTGCTCACTCGGATGCTTTTACGCCAAAGGTGAATATTTAGGATTGGTTTAGCCTTCCAAGGTCATTTTCAGGGCCATTAAGGTTAATAGGATACTTGTACGTTAAGCGTATACCATAGGGGCATTTTGGTAATTTTGCTCACAGGGATGCTTTTACGCAAAAAGTGAATATTTTGGATGGTTTAGCCTTCCAAGGCCATTTTAAGGTCCATTAGGGTTGCTGCAATACTTTCACATCGAATGTATAACCTAGGTGCATTTTGGTAATTTTACTTACTGCGGCACTTTTACGCCAAAGGTGAATATTTAGGATTGGTACAGCTCCCAAGGTCATTTTAAGGTCCATTAAGGTTACTGAGATACTTTCACGTCGAAAGTATACCCTAGCGACATTTTAATAATTTTGCTAATTGGAATGCTTTTACGCCACAGGTGAATATTTTAAGATTTGCTTAGCCTTCCAAGGTTATTTTAAGTCTATTAAGGTTACTGGGATACTTTTAAGTCGACGGTATACCCTAGGGGCATTTCGGAAAGTTTGCTCACTACGAAGCTTTTACGTCAAAGGTGAATATTTAGGGTTGGTATAGCCTTTCAAGGTCATTTTAAGGTCCATTAGGGTTACTGGGATACTTTCACGTCGAAGGTATACCCTAGGGACATTTTGGCAATTTTGGTCAGTGCGGCGCTTTTATGCTAAAGGTGAATATTTTAAGATTGGTTTAGCTTTCTAAGGTCATTTGATGGTATATTAGCATAGTTGGATACTTTTAAGTCAAAGGTGCACATAAGGGCATTTCGATAATTTTGCTCACCGAAATGCTTTTATGCCAAAAGTTAATATTTAGTATTAGATTAGTTTTCCAAGGTCATTTTAAGGGCAATTAGGGTTGCCGAGATGCTTCCACGTCGAATGTATACCCTAGAGGCATGTTGGTAATTTTTTCTCTGAGATAATTTTACGCCAAAGGTGAATATTTAAGATTCGATTAGTTTTTTGAGGTCCTTTTATAGTCCATTATGGTTACTAGGATACTTACACGTTAAAGACATACCATTAGGGCATTTTGATAATTTTCTCACTGGGACGCTTTTACGCCAAATATAAATATTTTGGATTGGATTTGTTTTTCAGGGCCTTTTTAAGTTCCATTAGGGTTACCGACATACTTTCACATCGAAGGTATGCCCTAGGGGCATTTTGTTAATTTTGCTCGAAATGATGCTTTTATCCCAAAGGTGAATATTTTAAGATCGGTTTAGCTTTTCGAGGTCATTTTAAGGTCCATTAAGGTTACTTGGACACTTTTACATTGACAGTATACCTTAGGGGTATTTTGGTAGTTTTGCTCACTACGATGCTTTTACGCCAAAGGTGAATATTTAAGATTGGTATAACCTTCGAAGGTCATTTTAAGGTCCATTAGGGCTACGCATATACTTTCACATCGAAGGTATACCCTAAGGATATTTTGGTAACTTTCCTCACTGCGATGCTTTTACACTAAAGGTGAATATTTAGGATTGGTTTAGCCTTCCAAGGTCATTTTAAGGTCCATTAGGGTTACCTGAATGCTTTCACGTCGAAGACATATCCTAGCGATATTTTGGTAATTTTGCTTATTAGGACGCTTCTATGCCAAAGGTGATTATTTAGGATTGGTTTAGCTTTCCAAGGTCATTTTAAGGTCCATTAGGGTTACCGGTATACTTTCACGTCGAAGATATACCCTAGGGACATTTTGATAAGTTTGCTTATTGGAACGCTTTTGCACCAAAGGTGAATATTTTAAGATTGGCTTAGCCTTAAAAGGTCAACTTAAGGTCCGTTAGGGTAACTTTTATACTTTTATGTTGAAAGTTTTCCTTAGAGGCATTTTGGTAATTTTTTTCATGACACTTCTACGTTGAAAGTGAACATTTAGGATTGGATTAGTTTCCCAAGGTTCTTTACAGTTACCGAGATACTTCATATCAAATGTATGCCCTAAGGGCATTTTGGTAATTTCTCCCTTTGTCATGCTTTTATACGAAAGGTGAATATTTAGGGATTAGTTTAGCCTTCTAAGGTCATTTTAAGGTCCGTTAGGGTTACTGGTATACTTTTACATCGAAGGTCTAGCTTAGGGGCATTTCAGTAATTTTGCTCACTAAGACTCTTTTACGCCAAAGGTGAATATTTAGGATTGGTTTACCTTCCATTGTCATTTTAAGGTCTATTAGGGTTACTAAAATACTTTCACGTTGAAGGCATGCCCAAGGGCATTTTGGTAATTTTGTTTATTGGGATGCTTTTAAGCCAAAGGTGAATATGTTGGCTTGGTTTTGCCTTCCAAGGTCCTTTTAAGGTCCATTAAGGTGGCAAGGATACTTTCACGTCGAAGGTATACCCAAGAGGCATTTTGGAAATTTTGCTCACAGTGACACTTTTATGCCAAAGGTAAATATTTTGGATTTGGTTAGCTTTCGAAGGTCGTTGTGGGGTCCATTAGGGTTATCGAAAAACTTTCAAGTCAAAAGTATATCTTAGGGGCATTTTGGTAATTTTACTTATTAGGATGCTTTTACCCCAAAGGTAAATATTTTAAGATTGGTTTAGCCATCCAAAGTCATTTTAACGTCCATTAAGGTTACTAGGATACTTTTACATCGAAGGTATAGCCTACAGGCATTTTGGTAATTTTGCTCACTAGGATGCTTTTACGCCAAAGGTGAATATTTAGGATTGGTTTAGCTTTCTAAGGTAATTTTAAGGGCCATTAGGGTTAATAGGATACTTGTACGTCAAGCGTATACCATAGGGGCATTTTGGTAATTTTGCTCACAAGGATGCTTTTACACAAAAGGTGAATATTTTGGATTGGTATAGCCTTCGCAGTCATTTTAAGGTCCATTAGGGTTGCTGCGATACTTTCACGTCGAATGTATGCCTTAGATGCATTTTGGTAATTTCGCTCATTGAGACACTTTTACGCCAAAGGTGAATATTTAGGATTGGCATAGCCTCACAAGGTCATTTTAAGGTCCATTAGGGTTACTGAGATACTTTTACGTCAAAAGTATACCCTAGCGACATTTTAGTAATTTTGCTAGTTGGAATGTTTTTATGCCAAAGGTGAATATTTTAAGATTTGTTTAGCCTTCCAAGGTCATTTTAAGGTCTATTAGGGTTATTGGGATATTTTTAAGTCAATGGTATACCCTAAGGGCATTTTGGTAATTTTGCTCATTACGATGCTTTTACGCCAAATATGCATATTTATGATTGGTATAGCCTTCCAAGGTCATTTGAAGGTTTATTAGCGTAGTTGGATACTTTTAAGTCAAAGGTGCACATAGGGGCATTTTGGTAATTTTGCTCACTAAAGTGCTTTTATGCTAAAAATGAATATCTAGTATTAGATTGGTTTTCCAAGGTCATTTTAATGTCAATTAGGGTTACCGGAATACTTTCACGTTGAAGGTATACCCTAGAGACATTTTAGTAATTTTTTCACTAAGATAATTTTACGCCAAAGGTGAATATTTAGGATTCAATTAGTTTTTCAAGGTCCTTTTAAGGTCCATTACAGTTACTGCGATACTTACACGTTGAAGATATACTACAGGGGCATTATGGTAATTTTTCATCAAGCTACTTTTACGCTAAAGGTAAATATTTTGGATTGGATTAGTTTTTCAGGGTCTTTTTAAGTTCCATTTGGGTTGCCGACATACTTTCATATCGAAGGTATACCCTAGGGACATTTTGTTAATTTTGCTCGTAGCGACGCTTTTATGCAAAAGTGAATGTTTTCATATTGGTTTAGCCTTCTAAGGTCATTTTAAGGTCCATTAAGGTTACTTGGATACTTTTACGTCAACGGTATACCTTAAGGGCATTTTGGTAATTTTACTCACTACGACGCTTTTACACCAAAGGTGAATATTTATTGTTGGTATAACCTTCCAAGGTCATTTTAAGGTCTATGAAGGTTATGCGTATACCTTCACTTCGAAGGTATACCTTATGGACATTTTGGTAACTTTACTCACTGCGACGCTTTTAAGCCAAAGGTGAACATTTAGGATTGGTTTAGCCTTCCAAGGTCATTTTAAAGTCTATTAAGGTTGCCTCCGTGCTTTCACATCGAAGATATATCCTAGGGATATTTTGGTAATTTTGCTTATTAGGACACTTTTGCGCCAAAGGTGAATATTTAGAATTGGTTTAGCTTTCTAAGGTTATTTTAAGGTCCATTAGGGTTATTGGTATGCTTTCACGTCGAAGATATACCTTAGGGACATCTTGGTAATTTTGCTTATTAGGACGCTTTTGCACCAAAGGTGAAAATTTTAAGATTGGCTTAGCCTTAAAAGGTCAATTTAAGGTCCACTGGGTAACTGGGATACTTTTACGTCAAAAGTATACCTTAGGGGCATTTTGTTAATTTTGCTTACTAAGACGCTTTTACGCCAAAGATGAATATTTAGGATTGGCTCAGCCTTCCAAGGTTATTTTGGGGTTTATTAGGGCTACTGAAATACTTTCATGTCGAATGTATACTCGAAGGCATTTTAGTAATTTTGCTTATTGGGATGCTTTGTGCCAAAGGTGAATATTTAGGCTTGGTTTAGCCTTTGAAGGTCTTTTTAAGGTCCATGGGTTGCAGGGATACTTTCACGTCGAAGGTAAACCTTAGGGGCATTTTGGTAATTTTGCTCACAAAGATGCTTTTATGCCAAAGGTGAATATTGAGGATTGCATTAGTTTTCCAAGGTCCTTTTAAGGTCTTCTAAGGTTATCGGCATACTTTCATATCAAATGTATACCTTAGGGGCATTTTGGTAATTTTGCTTGCTATCACACTTTTACACCAAAGGTGAATATTTAGGATAGGATTAGTTTTTCAAGGTCATTTTAAGGTCCATTTGGGTTACCAGTAAACTTCAATGTCGAAGGTATATCCTACGAGTTTAGGGTGTATCTTACAGGCATTTTGGTAATTTTACTAAAATCGATTCATAAGTAGTTATCGAGATTCTTTTATGCCAAAGATGTGCATTTAGGATAGGTTCAATCTTCCACAATCATTTTCATGTCTTTTAGGATTATCGGGATACTTTCATGTCGACGGCATTCTTTAAGGGCATTTTGGTAATTTTGCTCAATAGGATGCTTTTACGTCAAAGGTGAATATTTAAGATTGGTTTGGCCTTCCAAGGTCATTTTAAGGTTCATTAGGGTTATTGGGATACTTTGACGTCAATAGTATACCACAAGAGCATTTTGGTAAATTTGCTTATTTAGAGGCTTTTACGCCAAAGGTGAATATTTAGGATTAGTTTAGCCTTCCAAGGTCATTTTAAGGTCCATTAGGGTTATCAGGATATTTTCAAGTCAAAGGTATACCCCAAGGGCATTTTGGTAATTTTTTATAGAGATGTTTTTATGCCAAAGCTGTATATTTAGGATTGGATTAGTTTTTCAAGGTTATTTTAAGGTCAATTAGGGTTACCGGGATGCTTTCATGTCGAAGGTATACCCTAAGGGCGGTTTGGTAATATTTCTTATTGGGATGCTTTTATGCCAAAGGTGAATATTTATGATTGGTTTGGCCTTCCAAGGTCATGTTAAGGTCCGTTAAGGTTACTAGAATACTTTCACGTCGAAGGTATACCCTAGGTGCATTTCGGTAATTTTGCTCACGTGGCGCTTTTACACCAATGGTGAATATTTAGGATTGGTATAGCCTTCTAAGGTCATTTTAAGGTCCTTTAGGGTTACTGGGATACTTTTACATTAAAGGTATACCCAGGGACGTTTTGGTAATTTTGCTCACTGAAACGCTTTTACGCTAAGGGTAACTATTTTAAGATTTGTTTAGCCTTCTAAAGTCATTTTAATGTCTATTAGGGTTACTATAATACTTTCACGTCGAAGGTATATTCTTGGGGCATTTTGGTAATTTTGCTTATTACGACGCTTTTACGCCAAAAGTGAATATTTAGGATTGGTATAGCCTTCCAAGGTCTTTTTAAGGTCTATTAGGGTTATTAGGCTACTTTCATGTTAAAGGTATACCTTAGGGACATTTTGGTAATTTTGGTCAGTGCGATGCTTTTATGCTAAAGGTGAATATTTTAAGATTGGTTTAGCCTTTTAAGGTCATTTTAAAGTCTATTAGCGTAATTGGGATACTTTTAAGTCAAAGGTATACCTTAGAGGCATTTTCGTAATTTTGTTTATTGTGATGCTTTTACGCCAAAGGTGAATATTTAGGATTGGTATAGCCTTCCAAGGTCATTTTAAGGTCTATTAGGGTTACTAGGCTACTTTCACGTCGAAGGTATACCCTAGGGATATTTTAGTAATTTTGGTCAGTGCAATGCTTTTACGCTAAAGGTGAATATTTTAAGATTGGTTTAGCTATCTAAGGTCATTTTAAGGTCCATTAGCGTAATGGAGATAGTTTTACGTCAAAAGTACACCCCAAGGGCATTTTGGTAATTTTTCTCATCGAATGCTTTCACTTCAAAAGTGAATATTTAGTATTGGATTAGTTTTCCAAGGTCATTTTTAAGGTTAATTAGGGTTACTGAGATCTTTCACGTCGAAGGTATACCCTAAGGGCATTTTGGTAATTTTTTCATCAAGATAATTTTACGCCAAAGGTGAATATTTAGGATTCGATTAGTTTTCCAAGGCCTTTTTAAGGTCCATTAGGGTTATTGGGATACTTACACGTTGAAGATATACTATAGGGGCATTTTGGTAAAATTTTCGCGAGATGCTTTTACGCCAAAGGTGAATATTTTAGACTGGATTAGTTTTTCAAGGTCTTTTTAAGTTCCATAGGGTTACCGGCATACTTTCATATCGAAGGTATACCCTAGGGGTATTTTGTTAATTTTGCTCACAACGATGCTTTTTACGCCAAAGGCGAATATTTTAAGATTGGTTTAGCCTTCCAAAGTCATTTTAAGATCCATTAGGGTTACTTGGATACTTTTACGTTGAAGGTATACCCTAAGGACATTTTGGTAATTTTGCTCACTACGACGCTTTTACGCCAAAGGTGAATATTTATGATTGTTATAGCCTTCCAAGGTCATTTTAAGGTCCATTAGGGTTATACGGATACTTTCACGTCGAGGATATACCCTAAGGATATTTTGGTAATTGTTAGCTTCAATGAAGAGATTGAACCAAGAGAGGGTGAATTGATTCTATATTTCTAAATTTGAAAATTAAAATAAGATAAGGAAGAGAGAAAAATCAACAATGGATGTATAGAGGTTCAGTCTCTTAATTCAGCACCTACGTCCTCTTTTCTTGGTACTTTCTTACCAAGGTGATTTTCACAATTCACTAAGGAAATTGTTACCTTTAAGGCTAAGGTATAACCTTACACAACTATCTTTTAAG
>JAQSVH010031224.1:0-10529 GCA_029448705.1 Adansonia digitata | reverse complement strand
CCAAAATGGAAAACATGTTTACGTGTGGTCGATCCCAAAAACAATGGAAATTTTTACGAGTATCCATGTTTATCTTGTTCGACAGATGAACTTTGATTCTAAGAAAAATGGTGGAAACAATAGCTGTTCCTCAAAATCCAAAGCATCTATATCATGTATCCTAATCAAAAAGAGTTAGGATTATTATAAGAATCAATATATCTCTCATTTGATGGAAGAACTTCAATTCTAAGGTAAATAGTGGAAGAAAAAGCTTCTTTGGGACCACAGTATAAATATTATGTATCCCAATGTAGAAAATGTGTCTATGGTGGCCAATCGTGCAAAAAATGGAAATTGTTACAAGTTTAAATGTTTGCCTCATTTGGCAGATGAACTTCAATCCTAAAGAAAATGGTGGAAAGAAAAGGTTTCCTATAAAACCACAGCATCAATATCATGTATGCCAATGACGAGAACATGTTTACGGTGGTGAATCTCACTTAACAAATGAATGTTAACTCTAAGGAAAGTGATGGAAAAAATTCAAAATCAAAGCATCAGGATCATGTATCCTAATAGGAGAACTTGTTCATGGTGCCCCATAACAAAATCAATAGAGATTATTATGAGAATCCATGTTTGTCTTATTTGATGGAAAAACTTTGATTCCAAGAGTAATGGTGGAAAGAAAAGCTTTTCTTGTGAAAGCAAAGCATCAATATCATGTGTTACAATAAATAGAACATGTTTATTGTGGCTAATAACAAAATGAAAGAAGATTGTTATAAGAATCTTTGCTTGCCTTACTTGACAAGCAAACTTTAATTCTAAGCAAAATGGTGGAAAAAAAAGCTTTTCTTAGCAAACAAAAGCCTCAGTAACGTGTATCCCAATGGGAAAAAGCATGTTTATGTTGGCCAATCCTAAAAAAAAGGAGATTATTACGAGAATTAATGTTTGTCTCATTTGACAAACGAACTTTGACTATAGGGAAAATGATGAAAAGAAAAAGTTTTTCTTGGGAAACGAAAGCATCACTATCATGTGTCTAATACAGAGAGTGTGTTCATAGTGGCCGATTGCAAAAAGAATGGAAATTATTACGAGTATCCATGTTTGTCTCATTTGATGGATAAACTTTGATTCTAAGGAAAATGATGGGAAAAAAAAGCTACTTTTAGGAAAGCAAAGCATCAATATTGCGTATCCCAATATAAAAAATGTGTTTATGGTTGCCAATCACACAAAGAATGGAAATTATTACGAGTAGCACATTTGTATGATTTGATGATTAAACTTTGAATCTAAGGAAATGGTGGAAAAGAAAAGCTTTCCTTGCAAAACCAAAACATCAAAATCATGTATTCCAATGAGGAGAACATATTCACAATGGTGAATCATGAAAAGATTGGAGGTTATTACAAGTTTCATATTTGTCTCATTTGGCAAATGAACATTTATTCTAAGGAAAATGGTGGAAAGTAATGCATTTCTTATGAAACCAAAGTGTCAATGTCATGTATCCCAATGAGAGAACGTGTTCACGATTTCCAGTCACAAAAACAATGTTGATTATTATGAGAATCCTTGTCTTAATTATTTGACGAATAAACTTTGGTTCTAATAAAAATGGTGGAAAAAAGCTTTTTTTGCAAAACCAAGACATCAATGCCATGTATTTGAATAAGGAGAACAAATTTTAGTTGCCAATAACAAAATGAAAGGATGCTGTTAGAAGAATCCATATTTCTCTCGTTTGATGGATGAACTTAAATTTTAAGGAAAATTAGGCAAAAAAGCTTTTCATGGGAAACAAAAGCATCAATATAATGTATACTAGAGCAGAGAATGGAGATTATTATGAGTGTCCATGTTTGTATCATTTGAGGGATGAACTTTGATTCTATGGAAAATGGTGGAACAAAATCTTTGCTTTTAAACAAAAGCATCAAGATCATGCATCCCAATAAGGAGAATGTGTTTATGGTGGCCAGTCACAAAAAAAATGGAAAATATTATGTGTATCCATGTTTGTCTCATTTGAAAGATGAACTTTGATTCTAAGGAAAATAACAAAAGGAAAAGCTCTTCCTCCAAAACCACATCATTAATATCTTGTATCCCAATAAGGAGAACATGTTTATGGTGGACATTTATAAAAATAACAGAGATTTCTATGAGAATTCATGTTTGTTTCATTTGATGCATGAGCTTTGATTCTAAGGAAAATGGTGCAAAGAAAAGCTTTTTCCCAAAAAACCAGAGCATTAACATCATGTACCCTAATGAGGAGAACCTGTTTTTTGTGCCAATCGCAAAAAGAATGTAAATTATTACTAGTATCCATGTTTGTCGCATTTGATAAGGAAACATTGATTTAATGAAAAATGGTGCAAAGAAAAGCTTTCTTAGGGAACCAAAGCAGTACCTCAATGAGGACAACATGTTTATGGTGACTGATCACAACATGTGTGGAGATTATTACAACAATTTGTGTTTGTGCCATTTGGAATACAAACTTTGATTTTAAGGAAAATGATGGAAAGTAAAGCTTTTCTTGCAAAACCAAAGCATGTATATTATGTATCCCAATAAGGAGAACGTGTTTATGGTGGGCAGTCACAAAATGAGTGGAAGCTATTACGAGTATCTACGTTTGTCTTATTTGATGGATGAACTTTTTTTTAAGGAAAATGGTGATAGAAAAGCTTTTCTTGTAAATCAAAGCATCAATTTCATGTATCCCAATAAAGAAATCGTGTTTATGGTAACTAGACACAAAAAGAGTGGAAATTATTATGAGTATCCATGTTAGTCTTATTTGACGGCTGAGCTTTGATCCTAAGAAAAAAGGTGAAAAAAAAAACTTTTACTATAGAACCACTGCATCAATATCATGTATCCTAAAATGGAAAACATGTTTAGTGTAGCCAATCAAAAAAATAATGGAAATTATTATGAGTGTCCATGTTTGTCTCGTTCGACAGACGAACTTTGATTCTAAGGAAAATGATGGAAACAATAGCTGTTCCACAAAATCCAAAGCATCTATATCATGTATCCCAATCAAAAAGAATTGAGATTATTATGAGAATCAATATTTCTCTCATTTGATGGATGAACTTCGATTCTAAGATAAATGGTGGAAGGAAAAGCTTCTTTGGTAAACCAAAGCATCAATATTGTGTATCCTAATTTAGAAAATGTGTCTATGGTGGCCAATCACACAAAGAATGGAAATTGTTATGATTGTAAATGTTTGCCTTATTTGGTAGATGAACTTCGATTCTAAAGAAAATGGTGGAAAGAAAAGGTTTTCCTACAAAACCAAAGCATCAATATCACGTATGCCAATGACGAGAACATGTTTATGGTGGTGAATCTCACATAACAAATGAACATTGATTCTAAGGAAAATGGTGGAAAGAATGTGAAATTAAAGAATCAGAATCATGTATCCTAATGAAGAGAACTTGTTCATGGTGCCTAATAACAAAATGAATGGAGATCATTATGAGAATCTATGTTTGTCTTATTTGATGAAAAAACTTTGATTCCAAGAGTAATGGTGGAATGGAAAGCTTTTCTTGTGAAAGCAAAACATCAATATTATGTATCATAGTAAGGAGAATGTGTTTATTATGGCTAATAACAAAATGAATGTAGATTGTTATAAGAATCTTTGTTTACCTTACTTGACAAACAAACTTTAATTCTAAGCAAAATAGTGGAAAGAAAGCTTTTCCTAGGAAACGAAATCCTCAATAACGTGTATCTCAATGGGAAAAAGTGTGTTTATGTTAACCAATCCCCAAAAGAGGAGATTATTACGAGAATCAATGTTTGTCTCATTTGACAAATGAACTTTGATTATAGGGAAAATGATGAAAAGAAAAGTTTTTCTTAGGAAACTAAAGCATCCATATCAGGTGTCCAATGCAGGGAATGTGTTTATAGTGGCCAATCACAAAAAGAATGGAAATTATTACGAGCATCTATGTTTGTTCATTTGACGGACAAACTTTGATTCTCTGGAAAATGATGGAAAGAAAAGCTATTTTTGGGAAAACAAAGCATCAATATTATGTATCCCAATATAAAAAATGTGTTTATGGTTGCCAATCGCACAAAGAATAGAAAATATTATGAGTATCCATGTTTGTATCTTTTGATGATTGAACTTTGATTCTAAGAAAAATGTGGAAAAGAAAAATTTTTCTTGCAAAACCAAAGCATCAAAATCATGTATTATGATAAGGAGAACATGGTCACGATCATGAATCATGAAAAGAATATAGGCTATTACAAGTTTCATATTTGTCATATTTGGCAGAGAAACACTTGCTGTGAGGAAAGTGGCAGAAAGTAAAGCGTTTCCTCTGAAACCAAAGTGTCAATCTTTTGTATCCCAATAAGTGAACATGTTCACAGTTTGTAATCGCAAAAACAATTTCGATTATCATGAGAATCCTTGTCTTAATTGTTTGACAGACAAACTTTGATTCTATTAAACATGGTGGAAAAAACCTTTTCTTGTAAAACCAAGACATCAATGTCATGTATTCGAATGAAGAGAACAAATTTTAGTTGCCAATAACAAATTGAAAGGATATTGTAAGGAGAATCCTTGTTTCTCTCATTTGACGGATCAACTTAAATTTTAAGGAAAATTGGGCAAAAAGGCATTTTGTGTGAAACAAAAACATCAATTTCATTTATACTAGAGTGGAGAATGGAGATTATTATGAGTGTCCACGTTTGCATCATTTGAGGGATGAACTTTGATTTTAAGGAAATCGATGAAAAAGAATCTTTGCTATGAAACAAAAGCATTGATATCATGCATCCCAATGAGGAGAATGTGTTAATAGTGGCCAATCACAAAAAAAAAAGAAAATATTATGTGTATCCATGTTTGTTTTATTTGACAGATGAACTTTGATTCTAAGGAAAATGATAAAAGGAAAAGCACTTCCTCTAAAACCACAACATTAATATCGTGTATCCCAATAAGAAAAACATGTTTATGGTGGCCATTCATAGAAACAACAGAAATTATTACAAAAAATCTATGTTTGTCTCATTTGATGCACGAGCTTTGATTCTAAGGAAAATGGTGCAATGAAAAGCTTTTTCTTGGGAAACTAGAGCATCAACATCATGTACCCCAATAAAGAGAACCTATTTATCGTGCCAATCACAAAAGGAATGTAAATTATTGCCAGTATCCATTTTTGTCTCATTTGAGAGGCGAACATTGATTCTAAGTAAAATGGTGCAAAAAAAAGCTTTTCTTAGGGAACCAAAGCAATACCCCAATAACGATAACATGTTTATGGCGACCAATCATAACAAGAATGGAGATTATTACAACAATCCATGTTTGTCCCACTTGGTGGATAAACTTTGATTTTAAGGAAAATAATGAAAAAAAAAGCTTTTCTTGCGAAGCCAAAGTATGTATATTGTGTATCCCAATGAGGAGAACATGTTTATGGTGGACGGTGACAAAATGAGTGGAAACTATTACGAGCATACATGTTTGTCTTATTTGATGGACAAACTTTGTTTCTAAGGAAAATGGTGATAGAAAACTTTTCTTGTGAAATTAAAGCATCAATTTCATGTATCCCAATAAGGAAATCGTGTTTATGGTAACTAGATGCAAAAAGAAGGGAAATTATTACGAGTATCTGTTTTAGTCTCACTAGACGAATAAGCTTTAATTCTGAAGAAAAAGGTGGAAAAAAACCTTTTACTATGGAACCACTACGTCAATATCACGTATCTCAACGTGGAAAACATGTTTACGTGTGGCCAATCACAAAAATAATGGAAATTATTATGAGTATCCATGTTTGTCTCATTCAAAGGATGAACTTTGATTCTAAGGACAATGGTGGAAACAATAGTTGTTCCTCAAAATCCAAAGCATCTATATCATGTAACCTAATCCAAAAGAATTGAGATTATTATGAGAATCAATGTTTCTCTCATTTGATGGATGAACTTTGATTCTAAGGTAAATGGTGGAAGGAAAAGCTTATTTAGAAAACCAAAGCATCAATATTGTGTATCCCAATGCAGAAAATGTGTCTATGGTGGCCAATCATGCAAAGAATGGAAATTGTTTTGAGTGTACGTGTTTGTCTCATTTAGTGGACGAACTTTGATTCCAAGGAAAATGAAGAAAAGAAAAGGTTTTCCTATAAAACCAAAGCATCAATATCACGTATGCCAATGATGAGAACATATTTACGGTGGTGAATCTCATTTAACAAATGAACATTGATTCAAAAGAAAATGGTGGAAAAAAAACGTTTCATGTGAAATCAAAGCATCAGTATCATGCATCCTAATGAAGAGAACTTGTTCATGGTGCTCAATAACAAAATGAATAGAGATCATTATAAGAATCCATGTTTGTCTCATTTGATGGAAAAACTTTGATTCTAAGAGTAATGTGAAAAGAAAAGCTTTTCTTGTGAAAGCAAAGCACCAATATCATGTGTCACAATAAGGAGAACATGTTTATTGTGGCTAATAATGAAATGAAAGTACATTGCTTTGCCTTAGTTACCAAACAAACTTTAATTCTAAGGAAAATGGTGGAGAAAAAAGCTTTTCCTAGGAAATGAAAACCTTAATAATGTGTATTCCAATAGGAAAAAACATGTTTATGTCGGCTAATCCCAAAAAAAAGAAATTATTATGAGAGTCAATGTTTATCTCTTTTGATGGATGAACTTTGATTATAGGGAAAATGATGAAAAGAAAAAGCTTTTCTTGGGAAACTAAAGCATCAATATCATGTGTCCCAATATAGAGAACGTGTTTATAGCGGCCGATCGCAAAAAGAATGGAAATTGTTATGAGTATCCATGTTTGTCTCATTTAACAGATAAACTTTGATTCTAAGGAAAACGATGGAAAGAAAAGCTAATTTTGGGAAAGCAAGGCATCAATATTATGTATCCAAATATGAAAAACATGTTTATGGTTGCTAATCATACAAAGAATGGAAATTATTACGAGTAACATGTTTGTATCATTTGATGGTTGAACTTTAATTTGAAGGAAAATTATGGAAAAGAAAAGCTTTTCTTGCGAAACCAAAGCATCAAAATCATGTATTTCGATGAGGAGAACATGTTCACGATAATGAATCATGACAAGAACGGAGATTATTACAAGTTCCATATTTGTCTCATTTGGCAGCTGAACATTTATTCTAAGGAAAAATGGTGAAAAGTAAAGCATATCTTACGAAACCAAAGTGTCAATGTCGGGTATCCCAAAAAGAGAACATGTTCACGGTTCCCAGACACAAAAACAATGTTGATTATTATGAGAATCATTGTCTTAATTATTTGACAGACAAACTTTGATTCTATTAAAAATGGTGGAAAAAAGCTTTTCTTGCAAAACCTAGACATCAATGTCATGTATTGGAATGAGGAGAACAAATTTTAGTTGCCAATAACAAAATGAAAAGATGTTATAAGGAGAATCCACGTTTCTAACATTTGATGGATGAACTTAAATTTTAAGGAAAATTAGGCAAAAAAGCTTTTTATGGGAAATGAAAGCATCAATATCATGTATACTAGAGCAAAAAATGGAAATTATTGTAAGTGTCCATGTTTGTATCATTTTAGGGATGAGCTTTGATTCTAAGAAAAATGTGGAAAAAAATCTCTGCTCTGAAGCAAAAGCATCAATATCATCCATCCCAATGAGGAGAATGTGTTAATGGTCTCTAGTCACAAAAAGAATGGAAACTATTTTAAGTATCCATGTTTGTCTCATTTGATAGGTGAAGTTTGATTCTAAGGAATATGTTAAAAGGAAAAGCTCTTCCTCAAACACCACAGCATCAATATCATGTATCCCAATAAGGAGAACATGTTTATGGTGGCCATTCATAAAAATAACAAAGATTATTATGAGAATCTGCACTTATCTCATTTGATGCACAAGCTTTGATTCTAAGGAAAATGATGCAAAGAAAAGCTTTTTCCTGCGAAACCAAAGCATCAACATCATGTACCCCAATGAGGAAAACCTATTTATCTTGCCAATCACAAAAAGAATGTAAATTATTACCAGTTTTCATGTTTGTCTCATTATAGGAGAATATTGATTCTAAGAAAAATAATGCAAAGAAAACCTTTTCTTAGGGAACCAAAGTAGTACCCCAATGAGGACAACATGTTTATGTTGACCAATCACAATTAGAATGGAGATTTTTACAACAATCCATGTTTGTCCTATTTGTCAGACAAACTTTGATTTTAAGGAAAATGATGGAAAGAAAAGCTTTTCTTGCAAAACCAAAATATTTATATTGTGTATCTCAATGAGGAGAACATGTTTATGGTGGACGGTCACAAAATGAATGGAAACTATTACGAGTATCCATGTTTGTCTCATTTGATTGATGAACTTTATTTCTAAGGAAAATGGTGATAAAAAAGCCTCTCTTGTAAAATCAAAGCATCAATTTCATGTATCTCAATAAGGAAATTGTGTTTGTGGTAACTAGATGTAAAAGAGTGAAAATTATTACAAGTATCTATGTTAGTTTTATTTGACAGATGAACTTTGATTCCAAGCAAAAAGGTTGAAAAAAAGCTTTTACTGCGGAACCACTGTATCAATATCATGTATCCCAATGTGGAAAACATGTTTACATCTGGCCAATCATAAAAAAATGGAAATTATTATAAGTATCCATTTTTCTTGATCAACAGATGAACTTTGATTCTAAGGAAAATGGTGGAAACAATAGTTGTTTCATAAAATTCAAAGCATCTATATCATGTATCCCAATCTAAAATAATTGAGATTATTATGAGAATCAATGTTTCTCTCATTTAATGAATGAACTTCAATTCTAAAGTAAATGATGGAAGGAAAAGCTTTTTTGGGAAACCAAAGTATCAATATTTTGTATTACAATGCAGAAAATGTGTCTACGGTGGCCAATCACGCAAATAATGAAAATTGTTATGAGTGTAAATGTTTCTCTCATTTGGCATACGAATTTTAATTCTAAAGAAAATAGTGAAAAAAAAAAGCTTTTCCTACAAAACCAAAGCATCAATATCATGTATGCCAACATGTTTATGGTGGTGAATCTCACTTAACAAATGAACGCTGATTCTAAGGAAAATGGTGGAAAGAAAAGCTTTTCATGTGAAATCAAAGCATCAGTATCATGCATCCTAATGAGGAGAACTTGTTCATGGTACCCAATAACAAAATGAATAGAGATCATTATGAGAATCCATGTTTATCTTATTTGATGGAAAAACTTTGATTCCAAGAGTAATGGTGGAAAGAAAAGCTTTTCTTGTGAAAATAAGGCATCGATATCATATATCGCAATAAGGAGAACATGTTTATTATGGCTAATAACAAAATGAAAGGAGATTGTTATAAGAATATTTGTTTGCCTTATTTGCCAAACAAACTTTAATTTTAAGGAAAATGGTGGAAAAAAAGCTTTTTCTAGGAAACGACAGCCTCAATAATGTGTATCCTAATGGGAAAAAACGTGTTTACATCGGCTAATCCAAAAAAAAGAAGATTATTATGAGTATCCATGTTTGGATCATTTGATGATTGAACTTTGATTATAAGGAAAATGGTGGAAAAGAAAAGCTTTTCTTGCAATACCGAGGCATAAAAATCATGCATTCCGATGAGGAGAAATATTCATGATGGTGTATCACGAAAAGAATGGAGATTATTGCAAGTTCCATAATAGTCTTATTTTGCAGATGAGCATTTATTCTGAGGAAAATGGTGGAAAGTAAAGCATTTCTTATGAAACCAAAGTGCCAATCTTGTATATCCCAATGAGAGAATGTGTTCACAGTTCCCAATCACAAAAAGAATGTTGATTGTTATGGGAACCCTTGTCTTAATTGTTTGACGGACAAACTTGGATTCTATTAAAAATGGTGGAAAAAAAGCTTTTCTTGCAAAACCAAGACATAAATGTCATGTATTCGAATAAGGAAAACAAATTTTAGTTACCAATAACAAAATGAAAGGATGCTGTTAGGAGAATCCACATTTCTCTCATTTGATGGATGAATTTAAATTTTAAGGAAAATTAGGCAAAATAACTTTTTGTGGGAAACGAAGGTATCAATATCGTGTATACTAATGCAGAGAACGGAGATTATTATGAGTGTCCATGTTTGTATCATTTGAGGGATAAACTTTGATTCTAAGAAAAATAGTGGAAAAAAATCTTTGCACTGAAATGAAAGCATCAATATCGTTCATCCTAATGAGAAAAATGTGTTAATGGTGGCCAGTCACAAAAAGAATGGAAAATATTACGTGTACCCATGTTTGTCTTATTTGACATATGAACTTTGATTCTAAGGAAAATGATAAAAGGAAAAGCTCTTCCTCCAAAGCCACAGTATCAATATCGTGTATCCCAATAAGGTGAACATGTTTATGGTCACCATTCATAGAAATAACAAAGATTATTACAAGAATCTGTGTTTGTTTCATTTGATGCACGA
>JAQSVH010031118.1:0-10537 GCA_029448705.1 Adansonia digitata | reverse complement strand
TAAATACACAAACCAAAATCAATGCGAAATACCCTTATCCCTAAATTCAAAAGGCCAAAATCAAAATTGGAACGACAACAAAAAACTTCAGAGCACAAGAATTCATACTTGGAATCAAGAGCAAAAAAGGTGGTGGAGAGGTAGCAGAAGTGGGAACCAACATTAGACTTGTCCAGACTAGAGAGTGACAAAGGAATGAAAATAGGGAGTAGACTATTGAGAAATGGTAATTTCAAACCAAGGTATAAGTTGTAATTTCGTGACTCACTAATGGAAAAGCAACCTAAAAAATAAAAATTAGGAGGCAAAAATTTAGCATAAATGTCACGATTTGCTCGAAATGTAAGATAACCTAAGAAAGAGGCGGGAATGACATTACCCTCACTAAGGGTTTGGTTCGGAGAATGTTTTATTAGCTTTGGTAATAAGATTTCCTCCAGCAAGATAACAAAGCCACATTCCCATCAATCTTATATGCATGCATTTGGTTGACCATTCCTTTATTGAAAATGAATATGTGTGGTTGACCAAGAATGTAACATTTCGGAATTATCATATTACTAACACTACCTGGCCTTTGCATAAGCTAATAGTGGATAATGACTTGTAATATGAGTGTCACAATGCGACCCTACACGATCACTTGAATGACGCATGCGACTTAAAAGAATGTGCCTTTGGGATATCCTTTGATTGGGATTTAGATTAGGTGTTATGAGGTCAGAGTAGAAGGAGAAGACCGTCAGATGAATCACTCGTCTGACTAGTCTTGGATTGCCACCATGAAATAGATGAAGACTTAGAGTTGCCATTAATCATTTTGGGCTAGGCATGACTAGACACCTATTGAAATTGATATTTGGAGTTGCAAAACTTGAAACATCAATTCATGGTCTTCATGGTCTAGAGATTCGATTATTTGGTTTGGGAGTTGGTTTTGCACGAGAAAGTACTAAGATCCCCATAATATCCAAAATCGGTATCCGCTAGCTATGTCTTTACTTGCTTTTGGTTTCTTTGGTCTTAACTTGTAATTATTCCAATATAATCCCTTTTTTAGTACATGAATTTCGTATAAGGAAGTAAATCTAGGTTTTAAAAAAAATTTTGAATCCTATATGCGCCCTGAAGATGGGGAACATAGAGATTTTTTGTGACTAAAATGATCTCCAGATTTAATTTTGAAAATTATATATTTCATGTCAAACACTGAAGAGATACCGATACAAAATATTGCCCTATAATTTTCAAAAATAATTTGGAAATATCAATGCAAAATGGACACCACAAAAAATGTGTTAGTAAGACAAAAATGAATATAATAAGTATTGCAAAAAAAAAACAGACAAAAACATAGGAAAAGAGAGACAATCGGGTTGTATCTTGTAATTGTCTTTGATTATTGAGGAATAATCGGAATGACAATTTTGAGATACATTTGGACTCAATGGTCGCTTGTGTGAAAAAAAAAAAGATTTTGGTTAAAAGGTTCGCGGATGTTCGAGAGAGAGAAAATTTAGATTTTGAGTGAAGTTTGAAAAGCAGGGTTAGAGTATCCCCCAAAAAACGAGGTTGGAATATCCTCAAAGGTAAAAATTTTGGTATTTTTCGAAATAAAGTTTTTTAGATTTTTTTGATGAAAATATAAGTTGTAAATTAAAACCAATAATTTAAATAAGAGACAACATTAATTTTAAAAAGTGTTTGTGCCTTGACCCGAGCTTAGCAGGACTCGTGTTGTGACACGTGACCCTATAGGGAATTAATAGGACGTGGCTCAAGAAAATTCATTTATTTTTGCTTAAGTGCAGAAAAAAAAAGACACATCAAGCTGTCGCCCTTCCCGAATTCATTTTAGGTTTGTATAACAGTTTTAAGGGGAAAATGAGGCACAGTCAAAAAGGGAACTTGACAAAGATTAACATAAAATATCCCAAAAATATCCCAAAAAATCACTTTCTAGGTGGGTTTAATTCTTGAAATGAAGTTTGCTTCAATACTGACAACACATGCAGGAGAAAGGGTATAATAAATTTTGAAAAATAACTACTGACTCATTTGGAATCGTGAAATCGCAAACAATACATTTCTGGAAAGTGAATTTCATGTAGTTTTTGGAAAAATTATTTTAAAAATCTAGAAAAATCATCTGATGGGCTGAAATGGCCCAAAGAGAATGTAAATCATTAATTCCAAGGGTTCCAGATAAGGTGGGTTTGAAAAATCAAACTCTTTCATCTAAAATGATCCAAGTGCAATCAAAACACCATTAGAAAGGTAATTCAATCTTGTTTCTGGGAAAAATATTGTTTATGGTTCGAAAATGATTTTTTAAGTCATAGCTTTAGTGTTGCCAAGGTAAAATGTGGGAGTTTTTTTGGTTTTCTTGGGTTTCCTAGACCTAAACTCGAGCCATGTACATTTAAATGTTTGTGATAGAAGGGGGTCAGTGATAATGGCTTCACAGGCTCCTTTGCAGAATCCCAGAGTAGTTTGGGACAATGAAATAACCTGCTAACCATGTCACTAACAAAGGGTATTAGACCTCATATTCAAGGCATAAAGACTTTAAAACAAATAAAAAGGCTATTTCATTTTGAAAATCATAATTTTTAACCTCATTTAATCATGCATCTAGACATGGACAGCTTGATTTTTTTTCCCAAGATTGGAAGACCAATTAGTGAAAACATTAAATCCATGATAATCTTTATTTGTTGAATATAACATAGACTTAACTTGAGGGTTTTTATAAAATAGATTTTCCAAGCAAACAAACACAAAAAAAGGCATCAAGAAGGCATTTTTAATCATGTAGAGCAGGTGAACAATAACATGCATGGCAAACATACACTAGAGCATCAGTAAGACAACATTTTTTTTCACATAAAAACATACTAAAAAATGCAAGCAATGCATGAACATGTAACATGATGTTTATGACAATATAAAAGATGACATGAACATGTGGGAAATGTTTTCATCGCATGAAACAAATGATAGAAAACTTTTACAGCATCAAAGGCATGATTTTTGGACAAAGAAAATGCATGAACATGTTATAATATATTCATGGAAGCATGGAAAATGATAAAGGCATAAAAGAGTGCATTTTGATGACATGAATAAGGGCTAGAAATTTCATAACAACATAAAAACATGATTTTTATGCATAAATGTACGACATAATCACCAACTCATAAACAAGACATCAAAGATAATCCATGGAACTTACAAATGGCCATGGTTGCATAAAAGGGGTTAATTAATGTAATGAAAAACATGAAAATGCAATAAAATAAAGAAATAAGTTAATGAAATATCCCAAGAAGAGTTCCAACAGCTTTTCACCAAAAGGACAAGTTTTATTCTAGCAAAAATGTTGCCTTTGAACCTTTTTTTTACTTGCTATGAGTTAGCAAGAAGAAAAACAAGCAAAAATAACCTAAAGAAGTGTTTTAGAAAGAGTTTTTTTGAGGCGGTGTGGAGAGCTACGAAAATGAGAAGGTTTGAGGTTTTTCTGGAGGCTGAAGAGATAATGTCTTTAAAGAGTGTGAGAATGAAAATTTTAGTGCATGTACTATTTTTCTCAGCTGAGCCAACATTGCCTATATAACCATGTGAAGAATGAAGAAAAAAATGCAAAAAAAAAAGGTATTTTAGGGTTTTGTGTATGTACCTCATGTATGGACAAGGTACCATGCGCAGGTGCTATTCAAATTCATTGGCTTGCTCAGCAAAAACATTGGATCAAGGTCACTTTATGCAATTGAGCCATGAAAATATACTACAATGCTCTTTAATAAATTGCATTAAGTCATGAAAATGTCCTTTGTCGGGGCTTTTTAGGCCTAAAAAATGTAATTGATCCAACCTCAAGTCCAATGCTGAGGCCTCGTATGAATTTGAATGATTTTTTATCCCAAAAATGTGGTCCAATTTGGGTTTTAATGTCATGGTGCAAAGGGATAAAAATGTCATGAACTAGGCCATTTTGCCTTAGTGTATCAATATAATGCATTATGTGTTGATACTTAGAACAAATTTTGCCTTGATGTATTGATACATTAAGCCTGATATTGATACAAAAGCTTATGTATTGATACTTTTGGCCAAAAATCATGATTTTAAGCTATTGCCAAGTTTGGTATTGATACAAGCCAATGTATCGATACATAAAGCAAAGTCTTGATACAATGACATGTTGTACCAATGCTGTAGACACTTTATTTTATCCAGGCCAATATTTAGAGCATTAGTAGCCATCATCTAAGGCACCATTGAGGTCATTCATACAAGCTCGTGTCTAATCCCCATTATTCCTAGCTAAGGTAAGGTTGTAAACTATTTAATTCAAGGCCAAGCCCCATCAAAATATACATTAGATAAAATAGAGCCCATGTGCATATTTAATTAGTTTATTTGAGCCTATTTTATTTAATTATGTTAAGTCATAAATTATTTAATTTAAGACTAAGCCCCATAAAAAATATACATTAGATAAAATAGAGCCCATGCATATATTTAATTAGTTTAGGCCTATTTTATTTAATTATATTAGGTTATAAATTATTTAATTTAAGACCAAGAATTATAAAAAAATATATACATTAGATAAAATAGAGCTCACGTAAATATTTAATTATATTATTTGAGCCTATCTTATTTAATTATGTTATGTCATAAGATTATTAATTTAAGACTAAAGTTTATAAAAAACATACATTAGGTAAAATAGAGCCGATGTGTATATTTAATTAATTTATTTATGCTTATTTATTTAATTGTATTGGGTCATTTTTTCAAATATCTTAAATTCTTAATACGCGTTATTAAAATTATTTTGATTTAATATGTTCATTATTTGAATTAATTTTAGGCCTATTGGGTTGAGTTAATGATTTTTTTAAAAACCCAATTAGCTTTATAGTAGGGTATTTCATGGCAAATATTGATTTTCAAGGGGTATTTTGGAAGTTTGGTGGTTAGTTGGTACTCAAGTATTGGTTCTTGAACCAATTAAAAATTGAAAGCATATTCTAGTACACCCTGACTCATTATTTTTTACAACCAAAAAACAAAGGTTCCCCTTTTTCCCTAGCATAGTGTTGGCCAAATAGCCTTCTACAAAGCCAAAGGTTGGCTTTCATGAAAAGAACTTTATCTCCTAGACCTATCAATTGGGTGGGTAAGGTTGATTTGGAGCTCGAGTTCGGATCATTTCGAGTTTGGGTCATTTCAAATTTGGATCATTGTGGGTTCGAGTCATTTCAGGTCGGGTCGTTTTGGTTTCAGGTCATTTTGATTTCGAGTCATTTCGAGTTTAGGCAATCAATTTTAATGCTTGGGTTAATCGGGTTTGAGTCATTCTACATTCAGGTCAATAGGGTTTAACACTCGGTTTAAATCGGGTCAGAGTTATTTTAAGTTTAGATTTTAGTTAATTAAGTTTAACAGTTGGATTCATCAAGTTTGGTCATTTTGAGTTTTGGTCATTCAAGTTTGACACTAGATTTATACAAGTTCAGATAATTTGTGTTAATTTATCAATTTTAAAATCAAATCAGATCAAATTTAAATAAATTATTTGCTCAAGTCATATTTAATTAAAATGTATTGAAACATAAAAATAAAAATATTTTTAAAATATATAATTTTTAATTTTTAATAAAATAAATATATTTCTAACTTAATTTTTGGATTTTTTGCATAATCAGATTATTTTTCAAATTCAAGTGTCAATTTTATTTAAATAGTTATTATCATTTAACAATTTTTAAATAAAAATCACTATCAAAATTTGTGTTATCTATTTATTTAGTAAATATCAAGAACAATTTTTTTAAAAATGTTTTAAATGGATTGAAATTGATATTTAGCAAATATCTGAATCCGAACTCAACAAATTATTGCTAATGGAGCAAATCTAAGTGTTTCAGAAAATGTTCCTAATAGGATGAATTTTGATACAAGTTGTAGGATAATCTAATTTTTTAATATAAAATAAAAGAATAATTTATTTTAATTTCCATTATGAAATTGTACAAAAATTAAAAAAATAGTTAATCAATGTTTAGTAACATTGGTTAAGATAATATTTATAAATATTATTTTTTTTCAATTGGATAAAATTAATTTATTATTTAAATGTAAAAAAATTTCTTAAAATAAATAATTACGATATGTTTAAGTTTGCTTCTTAGACATTTAATGGGCCATGTTATTTCTATATTGCCCATCAGGCTATTATTGGCCTGAAAATTAGCCCACTCTTGGCCTTCCCCAAGCTCTTTAAAACGCAATTGCCTATGCCCTTCACCATCTAACGGATAATATTGTGTCAAGCTGGGTGGAGTAGTAATCGTTCGACCAACAACGGTCATGCTAGTGTCACTCTAAATTTACTCTTAGCTTTGTTTGGCGTTATCAATAGAATTTTAACCCTTTAGTTCTTCGTATTTTTATTACCCTAAAATTTAAACATGCTTTCTCTTTTTCCTTAGGTTTTTCGATTGAGGTTTATTTGCTTCAATCGTAACTTCACCAAGTACTTTCCATACTTTTTTCTTCAAATATCTCATTTTTCTGTTTGATTTCCAAGAAAACAAAGGAAAATGTGATATGATTAAAAACAAATAATAGTGGCTTTTTTTTTTTTTGGTTAATTGTTTGGTTTATTATTTTCTTTTCTAGGTTTTGCTGTGCTTTAGGTTTCTATCAAGGGTAAAGTTGCAATTTTTAGGTGGAAAAATGAGGCCTATTTTAAAATATTCTTATTTTTATTAAATAATGGATCGGCTCACACAATGCTAGATTGATGAAGGCTTTCACAAAAACATTGGAATCAAGATAGTTCCCGGGAGAAATAGGTCAGCTCACTGTTTTCAAAGCTTGTATCAATGATTGTCCTCCTCGTGATGTGCTTTGCAGGCATAAACATTTTGAACCTATTTCTTATTTTATTTTTTCAAAATATTCTCATAGTGCATTCAAAATTGTATTATTAGACTTGAAATATTTGTTCTTATTAATTGGTAATGGTCATTTTTTACAGTTTGAGATTTGACTCAATTATAATAAATGAACAAAACTAATTTTTTTTATAGAAGTCAATTATTATTTACTAGTAAATATTTTATACAAAATCTCATTTTCTTTATTGGTAAAATACTTCGATCTTCGCATTAGTTAATCATTTGAAACTAAATTAAAAATTTGGTACTTAATTTCGCCTCTTTTATTAACCAAAAAAATGAAAAAGTAAAATGAACATCGGATGCTTAGTGCTTGTTATCTATTATTTATTATTAAAACATTGAATTAATTTTAAGTTCTAAGCATGTATGCCTTTCTTTTAACTTTGACTTTTAATACTATTTATGTTGGTTTAATTTTAATGTTTGTAGATTATCAGATGGGAATGGACTCGATGAATGTGGATTTTAGTAATTATAGTGCTGAAATTCAAAGTCAAGTTTTAAAGCTTGAAGCATCACAAAGGCATAGTAAGGTTTGGCTTCAATTCAATCTTGTTGAGTCCCAATCTCAAAGAAAAAAACTAAGAGCCATATGCAAGCGCTGTGGAAAATCATATAATGGAAATCTACATCGGGTACGTCTAATCTTAAGCATCATCTATCAAACTGTTTGGCATATCTTGATAATAATAAGAAACCAGATAATGAAAAAGTAGATAAACAAGCTTATCATGAAGCACTTGCTAAAGTTATCATCAAACATGGTTATCCATTTACATAGGTTTAACATGAAACAACTAGAGGATCCATGCTTTACTAAATAATAGTGTCGAGCATGTTAGTACGAATACTATTGAGTTGATTACTTGAAATTGCATAACATAATGAAACAAAAACTTAAGTCTACTTTGGAGAATATTTCTAGTAGAATTTGTTTGACAAGTGATATATGGACATCATGCTTGGATATAGGCTTTATTTGTCTTACTGCTCACTATGTGGATGAAAATTGGAAATTGCAAAGTAAGATTTTAAATTTTTGTCATGTTCCACCTCCATACAATGCAAATCTTTTCTGTAATGCTATTCATGCTTTCTTGAGAGATTAGGGCATTGAGAAGAAAATTTTTAGCATTAGTTTGGACAATGCACAGAATTTGGATAACATGCAAGCTTTGTTAGGAAACAAACTTGTTCAACAAGATGCTTTATTGTTTGATGGTGCATTTTGCATATTCGATGTTGTGCTTATATTTTAAATCTTGTTGTTTAACAGAGTTTGAAAGTGCTTGTGAAACTTTGGAAAAGGTGAGGAATAGTGTTAGATATGTTGAGGGGTGGGAGTCAAGGATGATAGAGTCTAAACAATGTGTAAAAAGAGTTAATTTGGATGATTCAAAAGGATTGTGGTATGATGTGCCTACTAGATGGAACTCAACATATTTGATGCTTGAAAGGTTTCTTTGCTATTATAAAGCTTTTTCATACTTGGCAATGGACAATGCACATTATAGGCTTGAGGATCTCCGAACAAGAGAAGAACAGGATAAGATTAAACAAATTTTGGGTTTCTGAAACCTTTTTATAAGATTACTACTTTGTCTTCTGGAACAAATTATCATATTGCCAACTTGAATTTTTATAATGTGTGTAAGATTAAATCTAATCTTATAAGGGAAATTGAAAGTCTGAATAGTTGTTTGCAAAATATGACTCAAGAAATGAAACAAAAGTTTCAGAAGTATTGGTATGAATATCGTTCAGTGTTGGCTTTTGCAGTCAAACTGATCTATACTTTAAGTTGAAATTCATAAGATTTTCTTTGAAGAAGTATGATCCTGATTTTAAGGCAAGGACAATAAGTATTCTTGACCAACTCAAAAAACTATTTAAGGAATATGAGCAAGTAAGAACTTTAAATTCAAGTGAGGTTCTTAGCTGTGAGCAATCTGGTGCAAGAGAAATTTTTGAAGACCTTAAAGTGAGTGTTGTTTTTATTTTATTAGAATTTTATGTTTCCTTAATTAAATGGTCTATTGTATATTTAATTGGATTCAAATTAAATTTCATGTTAACATTTTATTTTTATAGGAATCTCAAAGTTATGACTTTGATGAATCTACTTCAAGCTCAAGCAAGTCACAATTGGAGCTCTATTTGAGTGAGCGCAAACTTGAGCTCACTGCACTCACTACAATGCCATTTGATATTCTTGGTTATCGAAAGAATAATTATTTTCGATATCCTGAGCTACCAACAATGGTAAGAGATATTTTGAGCATTCTTATCACTATTTTTGCTTCAGAATCAACATTTAGTGTAGATGGTAGAGTCTTGAACAAGTGGAGAAGTTCTCTTGCAGCTAAAAATGCTGAAGTTTTGATAACTACTCGTAATCAGTTATATGGATATGAAGGTATGATATTTATATTAAAATAGTTCTTGATTTTTTTATGTCTAATGATTGTTTTACAAGATAATTGTTTCTTCTTTAATTATTAGATTTAGAAGATGGTGAAGAAAAGTTCGAGACTTATGGAGGAGATATAAATATGAATTCGAGGTCAAATTTAGCATTGGAAGAAGCTTCTAATAGTGTGGATTGCGTATTGATGGAAAATTAAAATGTATGTATATATTTTCAAAATTTTTTAACTTTGTTTTATTCTTAAAATTATGTTTTATTAATTAATAGCTGAAATTTTTATTTTTTCTCCGTGCTTTATTGCCTTCATCAGTTTATTGTAATTGTCTATAATTTTATATTTTTGTTTTATTTTTTATACTTGTAGGTTTTCGATTTGGAGTTTGGGCTTTGTAATGTGTTTATTAAAAGGTTTGATGGAGTTTAATTTTCATTAAATGTATTTCTAATTTGCTTTATTTTTTATTTATTGAAGATGATATTCTGTCGATCAATTATTAATATACTTCCTTACTTCAACATCAGAAATTAAGTGGCATATCGTTTTACCTTTATAGCATATTTAAAGAAAAGATCTTTTACATATGTGATGTGATGAATACTAACTATTAAACTATTCTAGTCATCTTATCTTTTGTAGTGTATTTTGGTCATGTCTCTTCACTTGCTGCTCTTCCTTGCCGAAAAAGAGATGGTTTTTATTTCCTTTCACTAAGTTTAGTTTTATATGCTATTGATATCATACTATATTTTGAGTTATAACAATAGAAGTAGAAATGTTCTTAAGATGACCCTTTTAAATATTTGCTTGATAAAGAGATTTTTTTGCAAAGTATATTTGAAAATTTTATGTGAAATTGTTGGTCCTATATTTTGATTCGACCAACAAGGTTATGATTTATTTCTTTTATTGTAGATTTTTATATTTATAAATAGAAAGACAGTAAAATATGTCAATATGTTTGAGTATTGAATTTTCAAGGATTGTGGAATTGAACTGTCAATTTCAAATATTTTGCAAAATCATACAGGAGTTTTTCTAAACATTTACTTGGTTCAATATTGAATTTGCAATTGATTATGATTTGATTTTTTTTTCAGTTCTCTTATTCAAATCCGACCAAAGAAATAAAAA
>JAQSVH010031107.1:0-10537 GCA_029448705.1 Adansonia digitata | reverse complement strand
ATAAGTTGAGAAATCGCCATCTGATTTGGTGATTTCTCAACTAAATTGAGAAATCGGCATTTGAAATGGCGATTTCTCAATTAAATTGAAAAATCGAACTATTTCAGTAAATAATCTGATTTTGACCTATTTTCGTAAATAAAAAATATATATTATTTCTATAAAAAAGCCTGCTAAGCATACCTACCATAAGAGTATTTTGAGGTCGGGAAGGCTAAGCTAAGGAAACAAAGGCCTAATCTGCTAGATCCGGGACTTAATCTTGTGGAAAATATGTCTTTTAAGGTGGTTGAAGAGTTCTAACCTAAACCCTAAGTGAGTAAAAAAATACGTGATTGTCGTGGATAAATTCTGATATTGTTATAAGTAGAGGTATTTATGTATTAAGTCGGGTTATGGTTTAAAAAAATTTGAATTTATTGTTTAGACTCGAATTTGGCACCCAACTTGTACCTTTATTTATTTTTTGTAATTAATAAAAAATAAAATATTTTTATATTTCATAATTGAATTTAAATAAAAATAAATTTAAATTATTAAATATCAATTTGGACTAGAATAAGCGAACTTAAATTGACAAAAAAAAAATCCAAAGCCTGACTTGACTTGAATGGACTGAACCTACCATGACAAGTCTAATTACAATAAACAAAATTATTTTATTTTTGCTAACATAGACGTTGGTGCAAAAATAGTTATACATACAAGAGTTTTTATAAATTTAAGAGAGAATTAAGTAAAGATATCATATTATAATCCTATCGTAATTTTTAATATCTTTAATTATTATTATTGTTGTTATTATTATTAGTCAATTTTTCTATAATAAATTATTGTTATAAACATGGATAAATGTTTAGTTATGCGTGGAAAACATCGAGATTTAAGATACAATTATTAAAATTTTTGAAAAGATGGTTAGAGCCCTTTGAACGGTTCCGAGGAAGAGTTTAAAGAACAAAGCAAACGATAAAACGGAGTGGAAGTGAAAACGGATCTTTCTTAGAGTAGCTTGGGAACATTTTTCAAGAACATCGAAGTGTTCCTTCTTCAAAGAAAAATGCCAATACTTTTAAGTGAATTTGGTAATTATACATCCTACATAAAAATATGATACGAATATAATATATTTAATAAATATAAAAATAATATAATAAATATGATTAATATAATATATTAAATTAAAATTATATTTTTATTTCAAATTTTTACTGCATTTAATAATTTAATTTATTTATATTTATAAAAAAAATCCGAAACATAACATCAAATATGGATTACCGAATCTACTCCGAAATCCTAACCAAAAGTAATTAGCCTTCGGCCCAACAAACAAGGGCCCATTAGTGCAAATGGACAAGGAATCATTGAGTAATGTGGACTTGCATTAGTGCAAATGGACAAGGAATCATTGAGTAAATTATATAGACTTTTGTTCCCCCCTACCCCCCACCCCAAAAAAAAGAACAGAAAAAAAGTATATAGACAAGGGTTGGGACGGGGACAGGTCACTTTTAAAATAAAAAAGCAATAAAATAATGTTTATTCAATCACATAGCTGGGCAAAGTTCAAGGATACATTAATGGCCATTGGAATATTTTTGCACCTGGTTTTCTTGTAGAAGATGAAACAAAAAATGGCAGAAAAACTTGGATTCGAAAAAGATAATTTTATCCACTGATTAAAGGAAAAAAAATTAATTTAATTCAATTGATTCATATAATAATTTTTAAGATACGAGATACAATAAATTTAAAATTAAATTTTAATATATATAATTACTCTCTTATTTTTAAACTATAACCTCTTTTGCATTAAAAATAATAAAAGATGTTTGCTATATTTAATTATTTCAATACATACGGAAGTTCATAAATTTTCAATCTTGTATAATGAGAGGAAAATAGAAGAACCAAATACATTCCATCAATTAAAATAAATAATTCAATTTACCATTTTTTCTAATTAATTCATTTTTTTTGTTCTCTCTTTCTCTCTTTCTATGTAAACAAAAAAAAGAAGGTAATTTAATAAAGAATTAAAAAAATAAATATTATATATGTATTACACCAATAAAAAAATAATTGAGAAATGAAACATGTAGATTGATAAGTATATAAAAAGTGATTAAAATAAAATTTACACACAAAAATTAAATAATTTCTATAGAATGGTAGAAACTAAACTAGTAGTAATGATTTTTTTTTTTAATTTCTATTGAGATAAAGAAAAAACTTGTAAAATTTACTTAAGTGTTTATCTCCATAATCTTATATAAAATTACATAAATTAATACATATGTTTTTTTTCTTAACTTTACATCAATTTTAATTTCTATTTAATTATTTTCAAGAATTTAAACTATAAATAATAAATTTACCCTTTCTTACGCCCTTTTTAAGAACTTGTTTGGCTAACTTAGAACCTTTTAGAGTAAATTTTATATATATATATATATATATATTCTTTTAATTAATATTTATCCTTTCACCAAATATATATATATATATATATATATATATTCATCTTGGTATCTGGAATACTAAGATATGAAAATACAAAATAAATCAAATTAAAGGCTGCTTTAAATGAATCGAAATATGAAGAAGAAAGATAAATATTAAATAATAACAATATATGTATAAATATAAAAAAAATTAATTTATTTTACTCGAACCCTTATATTTTGTTTATTTCTTTTATCGTTTCCCTAAATCAAAATGTAGTATGAAGTTTTACAACCTCTATTAAATTAGTTAGTTAACAATTTATTTATAGTAATATTATTTTATTAAATATTATAATTGACAGTTAAATTGTCAAATTCTAATACATTGAAACAAATATTATTTTACATAATAATTAATTAAAAAAAATTATTCTGAAACCAAAGTCAGAAAATAACAACATAAACAAACACAAAAGCCATAAATATAATCAGCCTGAAAACATACTCCTAACCGTCGAAATGAGGAGGGACTGTCGGTGGAGCTCTGGATGAGTTTCCTATCTACACGTGTGGCTCCCACAGCCTAACTACCTCCTTTTTTTTTCTTATGTCTCAAAATCGTTCACCAAATGTTATACTTAAAAAATACTAGACAACAACCAAAGTCGATAGTAATACTTGCTCACAACGTAACGGTGGTAATCAATTATATATGTAATTTAATATAAAATTAAAACAAATTAAATATTTAAATTTTATTATTTAAAAATTAATTTTTTATAATTTTAATTAATTTTTAATTTTTAAGTATGTATCAAATTAAATAGATTTTTACTTCACAATTGAATCAATTCTAGCGATCAATTTCAATTTTCCTTTCACGAGTGACAGTTATTGACAGAAAAAGAATGGAGCAAACTTCCAAATTCCAAATCCTCCCAAAGTGCCAATCGCATTTCTATAAAAGCATTATTCGGTCAAGTTTGAAGGTGAAGTACCAAATTGAATATTTTGATCATCAAAGTTATGCCGGAAAGGGAATCATAGCCACTAAAATGAGGATAACCGGACCCACCTAAATGTGGGTCCCTATCCCCAGTCACTCTTAGTTGGCAATGATCATTGATCAGCCAACGTTTACTCCATAACCTCCCCCCAGCTCGTTCTACTTAAACACAACATACCATCATATTCTCCTCCACTTCCGAGCCAGTAGCCACCACCATCTCCTCAATCATGCAGCCGCTAACCACCACCATCTCCCTCCTCCTCCCCTTCCTTCTCCTTCTCTCCTCCTCCACCTCCTCAAACGCGCACAACATCACGCGCATCCTCGCCAAACACCCCGAATTCTCCACCTTCAACCACTACCTCACCCTCACTCACCTGGCTTCAGTGATCAATCGACGCCAAACCATAACCGTTCTAGCCCTCGACAACGCCGCCATGTCAACCCTCCTGGCCAAACAACTTTCCCTTTACACCCTCAAGAACGTCCTGTCCCTCCATGTCCTCGTCGACTACTTTGGTTCCAGGAAGCTTCACCGGATCACCAATGGAACAACTTTGACTGCCACCATGTTCCAGGCTACTGGTGCTGCTCCTGGCACCTCAGGTTACGTTAACATCACTAATCTTAAAGGTGGAAAAGTCGGATTCGGGGCGGAAGACAACGATGGAAAACTTGATGCTGTTTACGTGAAATCTGTATCAGAGATTCCTTACAATATCTCTGTCTTACAAATTAGTCACGTAAGTATTTGCTTTGACCTTTTAAATCGTGTTCGTCATGAGCCGAGTCAAATCAAATAAAGTGTACTAATATTATTTATGTTGCTAAAGTTTAATTTGGTTCATTTAATTCAAATTTGTTAAAACTGTATGTATTATTTTTTAATTTATTTTTAGTAATTTGGTGTTTTTATTAAATTTTAAAATATAAATAATTTAATATAATTTTTAATATTTATATTATAATATTATATATATATTTACTTTTATATAATAAAAATTACATATTATATAAATATAAAATTAATACACTGTATGTTATTGAAAAACATTGGGACTATGTCTTAAACGTTGAAGCCGAATTCTCTAAACAGATCGTATTTTTATTTAAATTTAATTTTTGAATCTAATATTTTTATTCAAATCAGTTTTTCAGTCGGTTCATATATTGATATTTTGACAGAAATGTTTTTGACTTTCATCTTGCAGGTCTTGGATTCAGCTGAAGCGGAAGCACCAACCGCAGCGCCAAGCCAGCTTAATCTGACAGAAATAATGTCGAAGCAAGGCTGCAAGGCCTTTGCAAACTTGTTGATAGCTTCAGGAGCCGATGCAACATATAACCAAAACATCGACGCAGGTTTAACAGTGTTTTGCCCGACTGACCCAGTCATGAATGGTTTAATGCCCAAATACAAGAACTTGACAGCATCCAAGAGGGTGTCCTTGCTGCTGTACCATGGCATCCCGGTGTATATGTCCATGCAGATGCTGAAAACCAACAACGGGATCATGAACACTTTGGCAACCGATGGAGCGAACAAGTACGATTTCACGGTGGCAAACGACCGCGAGGTCGTGACATTGGATACCAAGGTTTTGACTGCAAAGGTTACGGGGATCCTGAAGGATGAAGAGCCGTTGATTGTGTACAAAATCAATAAGGTGTTGTTGCCTAGTGAGTTGTTCAAGCCGGTGTTGGCGGCTGATGCGCCGGGCTCCGATGCACCGGCAGAGAGTGTGCCAGCTGATGAACAAAATGTAGGTGATGGAAATGGGGTTGCAGGATTGGGCGGTAGGAGATTGGTGATGGTGTTGTTCAGCTTGTGCGTTGGTATGTTGTTGATGTGAATATAAACGATATAGAAATACTTGATCAGATGAGAATCAGATTGATTCAAATTTCATCATAGGAAACTTTTGAGACAATGGGGTCCATATACATGTGGAAGATCTAGAAATTTTCTTTTCTTTTCTTGCTTTTGTTTTCTTCCCTCTATTTCTGAAGAGCAATAAGTAATCAGTGCCACGCATGGATCATTTTCTCATATTCTTTGTTTTCCCCTGTTTATCATCATTTGCTTGAATTGAATAGAGTATATATAATGCATTTTGTTTGAGCTGTAAACACAATATTTCTTTTGTTCTTCTTCTTCTTGAATTTTTTTAATTTCCTTTTGAGCTCCGGCTACAAGTAGGATTCTCATCCATAGAAATGCAGAAAGAAAATATTACTATAACCTGAATTCTTTATTTTCTTTAAAATACTTGTGTTTGACATTTAAAAGAAAGATTGAACATAGCTGTGACTTTGCTGGAAATTCCTTTTCCCCATGTCCTAAAGCCCTGTTCTTTTACTTAAAATAACACTTACTAGTAACGGATTAAAAAAAAAAAAACTGGGTGTAGCTTTATTGAACTTTATTTGCAATTCCAATGCTTCTATCCTTGAACTTGAGTTTCCATTATATCAGCTTTTGCATGCATATGTCGTACCTTGTTACTGCTGCTTACAGTTTGTTCAGGTCTCTGCTGTTGAAGTACAAGTAACTAGTTTTGCCAGAAGCCGTGGTCCGAGGAATCGGGGAAAAACCGGCGTAATCCTTCGCTAACTTTGCTAAGCATACTTTGGCAACACTACTAAAGGCATCATGTTTCTGGATAAAAGGCTGCTCTGCATAATCTTTGAATGACATCCACTGAAGAAAAAGATTAAAAAAAAAAAAAGGAAAGAACCATTACCTGTTTGTTAACAAATTATTAGATAGATGGTTAAGCTCATATCTCAGTATTGCAGGGGGAAAGTAGGCCATGTTTCTTGGCAACTTAAATGATCCATGGCATCTAGAACTTGAGTGTGGGTAAGGTGTTGTTATATGTTCCAATTTGGCTTTGATCTGAATTCTGAATCCATGTTTCCGGATTCGGGTTAAAAGCTAGACATGACATGTATTTAATATGAGCATATTTGAAGGATAATATCTTTATATTTATATCCAAATATTTGTAAGACATAAATATTTTAAAAAAATAAGAGTAACAATAACATAAAATTTGAGTGAAAATGTGTATTATTCCTAAGGATGAGATAGAAATATCAAAGAAGATGCAGAGGAGTTTTAAGGATGTCAGGACAGAGGTAGTTGACATCAGTACTTACATCTAAACTTGGGACTCTTTATCCACTATCCATTACATTGTGCTAAATGCAACAGTTATATTACTTCAAATCTTTATTTTTATTAAAATATTATGTCTGACATCTATGTTTGACATATATTTAGACATAGGTATAAGGGTTCCTCCACATATATGAAAAAGCTTAAAAAAATAGAGTATAATCATTTTGAAAATATACTTATATCTGACATTTATTCTCACATTCGAGTAAATATAGTGTAACAATATACTAAACAAAGTATTATACACAGCCAAACAATGTCCAAGGCAAACTAAGAAAAAGAATGGAGATCTTTGAAGTCAGCCGCATTTATAAACGCATGATTTTGTTTTGCATGCTGCAATTAAGAATCGAATGGGCTAGTCAAAGCTGTCAAAAAACATACGTTGCATGACTGTACAAGAGCTACTGTAGAGAAAGGAGAAAAATAGGCAGCCAAATCTCAGTGGCAACGACTAATCCGGTAGTTGCCTGAGATGTTATTTCTTGCTTGTTCAGAACTATTTCGATACCTCTACTGCTCGGATCCTTCCATAGTCTAAAGCAAAACATGGAGAATGATCAGAGATTCAGAATTGGAGCATTGGCTCAGGCCAAAACAGCCTTTCACCTTGAGTACCAAGATTTCGACGGCACTTTGGTATCATCTTCGATGAGATTTCATGGGAGGGGTTGCCGGAATGATCTCCGGCATCCCTCTATGTTTCCAATCCTCGCATCTTACTGCTTGAGTTCTAGCTACGCGGAGTTTTCCGGTAAGACGGACCGTTTTAATTAGCTAATGAAGTCCTATAACTAGCAGTATATTCATCATAAGTGTTCATAGGCATGTACCTGGGCAGCTTCAATCTCTGTATCTTGCTTCTGGATGTCAAATGAGAGTGGACGCAACATACAAACAAAAAACAAATCCGATTTTGTAAAGAATGACTTGTGGCTTTGCCTGTATTTGGGGAAATAATTTCAAAAAAAAAAAAAAGTGGTTAGGTTGTTTGGACTTATGAGTCTAAATCAATAAAGCAAGAAGCACAAATAGAATCCATTGCCAGCATTTGGCCTATAACAAGTTCTAGGAAGCAACATTCTTTCCATGTATATTGCTTGGACTCTTAATTTATTTTGAAGTATCTGTGTTCAATGCATATCCGAACATAAGTATGGCTTGTTTGAGGATACAAAAAAATCTTGAAAAAAATTAAACATATCTTATCAAGTACATACCCATATTCGACACACATACCTAGGTACGATTAACATAGCTTTCAATATGTAATTGCCTGCAGAACAATCTATCGTGCATTTTAACAAACATCTTATACAAATCAATGGAACCATCAGTACATATGAAGGCACATACCTAAACGCTAAAATTTCCAGGAAATCCGTGTCTATCTGAAGGAAAACAAACGCATGGTTAGATTCATGGTTGAAATATATACAATTTCATACTCATTCGAATAAAGAAAAGAAGAACATTTTCTCACTTACCCCTGTCTCTTCTTTAACTTCCCTGATTGCTGCTACAGAAATATCTTCACCCTAATGGACAGAAATTTTCAGTTCAAGGTAAAAGGATGCAAAAAAAACACCGTATTCCTCATATAATTCACCTCATTAACAACTCCTGTAGGGAATTTCCAGACACCTTTGCCTTTGAACTTGCCATTCTTCTCTTGAACCACAAGCACCTAACAGATGGAACAAGCAATTGGACAAATCAGAATGACTAGCCATTTCAAAAAGCTAGTGGATAGTGGAACTGAAAAAGATAGACTACTTTTCAACAAAAGGGTGTCCCTCTCGTATGTAAAGGGATGCTCTATGACCTTACTTTATCTTTTTCAAATTTTGCTTCATTTAAAGAGAAACTGCAATTTCAGATGATGATTTTGTTTTTTGAAAGAAAGTTAGTAATTTTTTTTTTTTTTTTTATAAATTTAGATGAGACGATAAGATAATGGATCATTAAGTATTTTCGTTTGGATGTATTGAGATAATCGGTCATTAAGCATTTTCGTTTGGTTGTATAGATTTCATGTGCTAGGTTGGACTATCACATTAAAATTTTTCAAATTTCTTAAGTTTGAATTAGACCAAGACCAACTTAAAATCTCAAATGCTATTTATAAATTAATTAAAAATTTATTTTTATATTATTATATTTTATAAATTAATTTTAAATAAAAAATTACTTTTATATTAAACAATAATTCAAGTCTACCTAAATTAAAAAACCCAAATAAAACCGAATTGATAATCAAACTCATAGATAGGTCTTCTTCGTAAATCATTTTAAAATTTTTAATGTTCAACCTGTATCTATATCTATATATATATATATATATATATATATTATTGTTGAACAATTGAATTGATGATTAGATTTGATAAAGATTGTCACGAATCTTAAATAAAAGTTTTTTTTTTTTCAGTCACCCCATTTACTTGTTCTCTTGCAATAGTAGTGAAAATTTCTACTCCAATGAATGTAGTTAAAGATTGATTGAACCACATAAATTATTGTATCATCATAACATAAAAATCTCAACAAAAATTGAAGAAAGGGTACCTCTTTTTTGTCATTGACAACAAAAGCACCAATCCCCACACGATGTGAAGCATTTTGAGGAAGAGTATTGGTACAAGAATTGCTGATCCAATTTACCAGCATTACATAATCTGGTTCCGCATGGTGGTATTTAAACCCTTCCTGATCAAATTAACAAATAAAAAATAAAAAAACAAGAATTGCATGAAGAAAATGAATGAAATTAACAGTCTGATTATATATATATATATATAGAGAGAGAGAGAGAGAGAGAGAGAGAGAGAGAGAGAGACACACACACACACACACACACATATTCAGAGCTATTAAAATTTCCTTTTATTTTGCCATGAAATATGCAATTTACCTTAACCGCCGGTTCAACCAGAGTAACAAGTTCAATTGGCAATTTAATCCAAACCGCCAATTTTCCCTGCAAAATATATATTTTGTGATTGCCGATGAAAATTAATCACTTCAGTTCAACCGAAACCTTTGAAATTCAAGCCGTGGCTATTATTAAGCAGATGAACAGAAGGATGAAATTACTGACTTGTTGCTTCCATTGTGATAATGAAGCTACGAGTAAAGAGGCGAAGGTCTCAGAATCCACAGGTTTCTCCATTTCTAGAATGATTCCTCCATGTAAATCCTCGACCCCAGTAAGTAATTCCACCTGTTGAACTTCATTTTCAGGTACCGTTTGCTTTTCAGTCGCTAATGCACTTGTTGAAGTCGACATGTATGTATCTGACAGAGATTAATGAAGTTATTATTATATTGACCTGTAAGAATAAAAGCAGGAATTAAAAAAAAAAAAAAACCAGATTTGATTAGTTTCCTCCATCAATTCAATTTCAGCCTATTCCACGAAGAACATAATCTCTGAATCTGTCTTGATGTTTGTTATTTTTATATTAAAGAAAACTGATGGAAAAAGGACCCATTAAAATCCTAGGAAGGGCGCTGCTTGAGTTTGGAATAAGGATGGAAATGCTTTGTTCATCTTCCCTCGTAACGGACGTTGAAAACGTTCACATCTATAATTGTTTTACGGTGCTCCATCCACTATCTTACTATTTATTATCAATTTAATATTATAAAAAAATATTTATAATTTATTCATAAACATAATTTTAATATACCTAACTCTTTAATATATATATTATATAATATACATATATATATTTTTAGTATGTATATCTAATATATGATAAAAGTTCATTTCCGTCTCTACACTATAATTAAATGCGTATTTTAATCTTTTTACTATTGAACTAAGAGTTTTTATTCTTGTACATTTGAAAGTAAACCGAATAAAAAAATATTTAACTATGTTAAACCAAA
>JAQSVH010031085.1:0-10539 GCA_029448705.1 Adansonia digitata | reverse complement strand
AAATAATATGTACCAAAAGGTTAAAAGAAAATTAAGTATATACAATAATTTTTATCTCAAAAGACATCATCTTTTGTTTTGATGTTTACTTGTTTTTTCCTTCTTTCTGAGGGATTAATATTAGACATGAAAAATATTAGATACAATATAATAAAATAACTACGATATGACATGATACAAAAAATAATACGAATATCTCAAAGTCTATGTTAGACGAATTATTAAGCTATCAAAATTCATATAAAAATATAAAACATCTTAAATATAATCATGACATTAGAAAATGTATAAACATGAAGTAAAAACATGAATTATTAAATCTAGTTAACATTGAGCTATTTTTATTATTTTTATTATAAATTGTTAGAAATAGACTAAAAATAAGCTTTATTTTAGTTGCCTAATTCGTTTAAAATTCAAGGCCCACCTCTAATTTATGTAGGAATGTTTAATAAGACGAATATGACGATGGACAGAGCATTCATCATCTTTTTCTTCCTTTAAACTTAGAGTTTTAATTTAATTAATTTATGTAGTTAATTTTAAGAGTTTAATTCAATTTTTCTAACAGGTCTAGGCTTGAATTTCAATATCTATAATCTCTTCATTTTTTTTATTTTAGATTGCAATCTTATTTTAAAAAAATCTTAATCTTTTATCTTGATTTTTTAAAAAATATGTCCATTCTTTTTCTCCAAGCAATATGATGGTTCTCGTGGTACACATGCCTTCTTTCTTTTGTATGATTCATGAAATATGGTTGTAGAAGGAGAGAATTTTTGACCGATCACAACATTATGTGAAGTTGATGACATATGCAATAACATCGTAATTAGTTATTCTATCTCTAATTAAATTAAATTAAAGATCAATAATTTATAGATAAATAAAAAAATTATCTCTACTTAAATTAAATTAAATTAGAGATAAATAAAAGAACTTTTATCTCTAATTAGAGCAAGTTAATTTAGAGACAAATAAAAAAGTTTTATCTCTTGCTAAATTAATTTAGAGATACATAAAAAGTTTTATCTTAAATTAAATTAAATTAATTTAGAGATAAATAAGAAAGATAAGTTCTTTTGGAACTCTTTTATAAAAAAAAAACATATTCTTTAAGAATTTTCTTCCACTTAGCTTATTGGCACTATAAAAAGGAGCTTCCACCAAAGCATTTTAACACAATTCATAAACCTGAAGAGAAGAAGCAGATTTTAGTGACATAAATTCTCCCTAAAGTTTTACGAAAATTTTCTTAAAGAATTCGAAGAACGCAAAGAATATTGCTTTCATTCTTTAAGAAGTTGTTCTCCTATCCTATTTTGATAATAGAATGGAGGTGTGTTCCCTATGTCAAGATAAAGTCATAAAAACCCTTGAAGCGAACCCTATTTATTCAAGATTAAGTCTCAAATAACCTTAGATCAAAGTTTCATTGAAGAATAGAATCAAATGATTTCTTTGTTTCAAGAATATCCAGAGATTGTAACTCATAGTTTAATAAATAAATTTTTTATTTGTCTCTAAAATTTTCTTTGTCAGTTTTGACACAAAATTTGCAAGTACAAATTTCTAACACACTTGGGGGACAATCTCTCCATTTCATTTTTTTTCTTTAAAAATTAAGTTATCAAGTTGCAATGGCTTTTAAGATGAACCTTGTCAACAAACCAATTCCCAAGTCTGCTCGAGCTACTCCTGCACCTTACCCTGCTTTATCAGCAAGTAGTGATATCCTCACTCATCCTTATCGCACAAGGGCAAAGAACTAAATCCTTTTTTAACTTTTATGATCAAACTTCTCTATCGCTTAAGCAAAATTGACTCTTTGAGACTTTTTTAATTCAAGACTTGGAAGAAATTCTTGTTCAACAACTTGGTTCTTGATTAAGTGCAAGTTGTCAGGAATCATTCAAAGAACAAAATAACTATGCAAGCAGTATCTCTATCCACCATCTCCTCTAAAATCAAGTTCTAGAGTAACAAATGTCATGACAATCACTTGAAGAGCAAGTTGCACTTCTTGCAAAGTTTGTTAAGGCTTTCATAGTAAGCATAAAAAAGAAAGATGATTAGATTGTCTTCTTAATGGATAAGATTGCCAATTACACTAGGAAAAGATTAGTGCCCTTAGGTAAATATAGTTAAATTAAACCCTGAACATAATGTTAAAAACTCCAACACTGAAAATGCTGTGGAGTCAAAATAAAAGATCAATGAAATGTTCACAAAAAAGCCAACTCAAAGTTCTTGTCGAAGAAGCTATTAAGAATCAAGTTGACAGTGCAATTCAACCTTTCAAGGATTGATCATCTAAGGATGCCTAAAAATTGCCAACCTTCAAAGTTTTAGCAGTTCTTGGAAAAGGAAATCCATGCCAACATGTTGCTTATTACATTGAAACTTGTAATCATGCTGGTACCTAAGAAGATCTTATGGTAAACAATTTCATCGATCATCAAAAGATAATGCTTTTGATTGGTATATCGATCTTAAGCATGTGATGATTTGTCATAGAGAACAACTTTAGCAAGAATTTCTTAACTGGTTGTGCAGTATTCGTTGCATTGTTAGCATGATTAAACTCATAAGCTCTCGCCAATGGAAGATTGAGTTAGTCATTAATTACATCCACAAATAAAGGAATTTAAACTTTAATTGCATGGAAAGATTGTTTGAGTCTTCTGCCCTTAACATATGTATAAAAGGCATGAATTAAGGTTTATGTTACATTTTACAACGCATTAAACCTAAAACATTTGAAGAGTTAGCTACTTGTGCTCACGATATAGGCTGAGTATGACATCTTTTGGAAATCAGGAGCTTCCTATGCAAGATCCAAAAAAAGGTAAAGAAAAGCAAGACACTTGAAAATGAGGCAAAACCTTTGCCAATAAAGGAGAAAGTAAACAATCCATGATTACGAGTACCAAGCTTTTAAAATCTTTCCTAAGTCAAAACAAGCTCAAGAGATGAAACTTGTACTTGCTAAAGACAAAGGCAAAGCTAAAATAACTTTGAAAGAAAGATAAGAAAAGAAGTAACATTTTCTTAATTTTGATGTTGCAAGCATATTAGAAGAACTTCTAGAGACTAAGTTAATTCAGTTGCCAAAGATGATATGGCACAAAGAAGCTAATAAAGTTCATAATCCCAACTATTACAAATATCATCGATTAGATAGCCATCTACTAGAAAAGTGATTTGTCTTGAAAGATAAAATCATAGCACTTTTTGAAAAGAAAAAGATTAAATTTGAGGAAGAAATGATGTCGTCAAACATGGCATCAATCATTATGGTTTGTCACTCTAAGTTTTTGGATAAGACCATGAAGTTTAGCTTTTTCTATCCCATTAGACTATATTTAAATATATGTACAATAATAGGTCTCCAAAGGCAACCATTCATTACAAGAAGCAAATAAATATGGCAATGGTTGAACATTAGTCACTCGTCGAAGGTGTAGAAAATAAAATCCTCCATAGCCTGTGAAAATCTCATAAATGCTAAGATGATTAAACAACAATCTAAAGCTCTAAAGCCTAAAGTTCCTCAAACAAAAACAAGGTCATCTAAGCATGAAAACTTAACTTGGAAAGGGTCAAGAGGACAAGTAACTTTAAATAAGTACATGCCATCCAAATTAGAAACGAAGGTTTGATTCCCATGGCTTGTTACAACGTAGATAGTAATAAAGATTTTAAAGACAACAACAATATGGATATAGTCGCTGTTGGAGATACGGATCATTCTCGTGATTTAAACATTAGCTTTTTTTTTTAAGATCTAATGTTGGGATCCATTCCTCATAATCGACCATTGTTCAACAAGGGATTTGAACAAAAGATACAATTAAATTTTGGTGGATGATGGTTTCATGGTTAATATACTCATTTTAAAGATAATAAAAGAATTGGGAATTCCTTTAGATGAAATGCTACAAAGTCATTTGATTATCCAAAGATTCAACCAAATGGGCAAAAAGCCTTTAACTTTAACTTTTCATTGGAGATATGGAGTTCCATCCATTTTTTCATGTGATTGAAGCCAAAACTACATACAATGTGTTTTTAGGACGACTATGAATATGTCAAAATGGTGTTGTCTCCTTAATTCTTCGTCAATGCTTCAAGTACTATAGAAATGATCAAGTCAAGATGCTTATTCCGATGCCAACCCATTTACCTCAGCAAAAGCTCATTTTGCAAATGTTAAGTTTTATGTAGAAGAAGCTTTCGTTGAAGAAGTAATGTCCACTTCAGTGAAAGAATTAAAGCAAAAGGAAAATGACTTCGTTCCTTCCAGAAAAGATAAAATTAGCCAAGGTTTAAAGAATTTAACTATTTCTCTTACTAACCTCACGGAATTAACAATTCTTAAATCCTTTTTGAAAGGATATGCCAGGCTAATAAAGCAACTTATCTTCGAACATCAAGATCTTCCTCCTCATCGAGCCAAGGGTTTTGATCTTAATATCTATAGGCTGCTTGTCAAAGCTAAATATAAGTAGGAGAATGATATAAAATTGATATAAGAGAGCCTGGCAATAAAAAGTCATAAAGTCCAATCAAAGATTTTAAAGTTTGGAAAAAAATGTGATCGTATTAGGATGTCAGAAGAAGGACTTAAACTTTTTTTATTAAAATTAAAATTCACAAAAAATCTTTAAGATATATAAAAAAAGGAGGGAATTTCTAAGGAACAAGAAGATTTGATTGAGTAGCCAAGACTTTTGATGTTTAATCATTTGGGAACACATTCAACATAAGGCTCAGCGTTTGATCGTTTAAGCATTCAAGTGCCTAAAAGGTCAATATTTGAGTGGATAGGGCCAAAATCCATCGAGGCTTTTTTAAGTGAGTTAATACCCATTCATTCAAGGCTCAAATGCCCAAACTCTAAAAAGAACAACCATAGTTGAAAAAAAGCCTTAAATTTTAAGGAATCAAGGGATTTCATAGTGAAATTCATTCTCAAATGAAAAAGCAAAGCAAATGCAAAGCAACTACTAGTAAAGTCTTGAAGGCTAAAAAACACATAGTGGTTATATCTAACAACGTTCCATCTTTAGAAGAACAAAAGCTTGAAAAAATAGAAATCATAGCTTTTCATCATTTATCCATAAAAAGTTGATGAAGAACCTAGGAAAAAGGCGCCTAAGAAGCCCTTTTATCATTCGAAGAAGAAAATAAGCTACTATGGATGAGCTATAAGAAGTTAACATCAATACTAGTGAAGATCCACGTCCAACCTTTCTTAGTGCTTGTTTATCTCTAGAAGAGGAAAAGGCTTATCTTGAACTTTTCATCAGTACCAAGATGTCTTTGTTTAGACCTACAAAGAAATGAAAAGATTGATCCAAAAGTCACTGTGCATTATTTGGGTGTCAAAAAGACTATTAGAAATATCAAACAAGTTTAAGACATTTTCACCCTAACTTGATTCTTAATTGAAACTGAAGTGAATAAGCTCATTGAAGCTGGCTTTATTAGAGAAGTCAAGTACACTATTTAGATCTTAATATTATTCCTGTAACAAAATGACTAACTTTAAATTTATGTGGGTTTTTGGGATTTAAATAATACTTGTCCAAAAGATGATTTTCCTCTCCCTCTGACTATGATAATGGTGGATGCTACAATGTGTCATGAGGCTTTGTCTTTTATGGATGGATCATCTAGTTATAATTAGATTAGTATGGCTCCAAAGGATGAAGAACTTATTGTATTTTAAACTCCAAAAGAATATACTGTTATAAAATAATGTCTTTTAGGTTAAAAAAATGCTAGTGCTCCTTATCAAAGAGCAATACATAATATCTTCGATGATATGTTTCATAAAAATATTGCATGTTGTGTGGATGAATTGGTAATAAACTCTAAGAAAAGGGTAAATCATTTTGCTAATCTTTGTCAAGTATTTGAAAAATTACATAGGTATCAATTGAAGATGAATCCATTAAAGTGTGCCTTTGGCGTATATTTAAATAGGTTTTTAGGGTTCATTATACGACATCATAAAATTAAGATTGATTAATCAAAAATAGATGCGATCATGCAAATGTTAGAACCATGCAATCTTCACAAACTTAAAAGTTTGCAAGGAAGATTAGCATATATCCGATGCTTTATATCAACCATGGGAGGTTGATGTCAACCATTCAATCGATTGACAAAGAAAAATGTTCCTTTTGTTTGGGATAAAACTTATAATAATACTTTCAAAAGCATTAAAACTTATTTGTTGCAACCGTTTATTTTAAAAGCATTTATACCCGAAAAACCTTTAATCCTTTATATTACTATGTAAGAACGTTCTTTAAAAGCATTGCTGGCATAAGAAAGTGATAAAGAAAAAGAAAATGCACTTTATATCTCAGTAAAACCTTCAATGGTATTAATTAAATTATTCTCCCATTAAAAAAACTTATCTGGTACTAATGTTTGCTGCTAAAAAGTTGAAGCATTATTTGTAAGCTCACTCTGTTTGTCTGATATCTCGAACACATCTTCTCAAGTATCTTATGCCTAAGGTTGTACCTAGTGGAAGAATGGCCAAATGGCTCTACAAGAGTTTGATATCGCTTATATTTCATGAAAAGCTATCAAAGGACAAGTAATGGCTGATTTTCTTGCAAACCATCATATTTCAGATGATTGAGAATTCTATGAAGATCTCTCCTATAAAAATGTTTTTCCTCGAAATTCTCAGGCCATAGGAATTGTTTTCTGATGGGGTTACATAGTAAGATAGAGTTGGAGTAGGTATTGTCATTCTTACTTTGGAAGGAGAAGTGTTGCCTTATGCATTCACTCTCACTGAAAGTTATTCCAATAGTGTAGCAAAATACTAAGATCCATTCATTTGTTAGAAATGGCAATGGGTATAAAAATCACTTAACTTAAAGTTTGTGGAGATTCCAAATTAGTCATTAACCAACTCCTTTCAATTTATGAAGTGAAGAAACATGAGCTTTTACTATATATCAACCATGCAAAAAAACTTTTAGAATAGTTTAAAAATGTGAGCTTAAAGCACGTACCAAGAAGAGAAAACATGCAAGCAAATTCTCTAGCTAATTTGGCATCAGCTTTTGCATTACAAAGCACTAAAGTAAAGGTTCCTTTATGTAAATGATGGGTTTTACCTTTACTCACTTTTTATGAAGAAAAGGATATAGAATCCAATGTTGTTTCAGTTTGTAAGGATGAGAAAGAAGATTAGACCATTGATCGATTATTTAGAGCATGGTAAATTACCTAGTGATCCAAAGCATAAAATAGAAGTAAAACGTTGAGCTCCTTGATTTATTTACTTCAAGGGTACACTTTATTATTGCTCTTTTAATGGAGTCTTTCTTTAATGTTTAGGAGAAAATGAAGCATCCAAAGCCTTACAAGAAGCTTATTCCAGAGTTTATGGTGCACAACCATCTAGAGCTAAATTATACTTTCAATTTAAAAAGATAGGATACTATTAGCCTATAATGGTGAAAGACAACATGGACTAGGCTAAAAAGTGTCAAGTTCGTTAATTTCATGCTAATTCATCAATCAACCTCTTGAGCCATTGTATCTAGCAGTCATATCTTAGCCATTTGATGGTTAAGGACTTGACTTGGTAGGATCATTGCCAAAAAGCTTGATGAGACATATGTATATACTTATTGCTACAAATTACTTTTCAAAGTAGGCAAAAGCAATGTCTTACAAAGAAATGAAGAAAAAAATTGTTGCAGCTTTCATCCGGATTAACATCATTTACCGATATGGTGTACCATGTTACATCATAACTAATAATGGAAAGCAGTTCAACATGAGCAAATTATGGGCACAGTTTAACTTCAAGCAATATCATTATTCAATGTACCATACTCCACCAAATGGATTAGTAAAAGCTTTCAATAAGACTTTATGCAATCTTTTAAAGAAAGTTGTTAACCGTTCAAAGAAAGATTAGCATGAAAACATAGGAGAAGCTTTATGGGCTTATCATACTACATATCTCACAACAATTCAAGCCTTTCCATATGCGTTTTTTATGGGGTAGAATTTGTTCCACCACTTGAACAAAGAATTCCACGATTAAGAATTGGAATCCAACAAGGTCTTTCTGGTAAAGACAATGTGTGCCTATGCTTGGAGAAATTAAAAGCCTTGGATAACAACAAGTTAAAAGCACAACAACCTTTGAAGTGTTTCAAGCTCAATTACCCAAAGCTTTTAACAAAAATGTTAAGCTGCGACCATTCCAAGTTGGAGATTTAGTCCTTGCTTGAAAAGACCTATAAATACCATACATCGGATATGTAACAAATTCCTTTCAAATTAGGACGGGCCATACACTGTGAGAGGTTTATATCAATGGTGCATACAAGAATGTTGATCAAGATGGTGTCAATGTTTGACAAATCGATGGCAAGTTTTTAAAGAGGTACTATGCCTGAAACATGAGGCTCCCAAGCACAAGCATAAACTGCTATATTACTCCTAAGCATGAGCTTAAATTGCACATTTAAAAAAAAAAGTGCTTGCTAAGTTGAAAATCTCTTTTGGGACAACTTAGGCAAAAGTTAGAGCAACAAAAAAAAAAAAATTGAACTACGTTATGGCTAGATCTTTTAAAGGTATATAGATAGCTTGGTTTCATTGCCAAGTTCGGTCAACAAAAAAAATAACGTTTTAACTAAAATGTTATTTTATACATTATATAAATGTATTTATATATCAAATAAATTAAATTTATCCTTCAAAATAAAATTTAAATTTGGCAATTTTTATCATATTCATATATTCTATAATATTATAATTGTGTCTAAGATATTTTACATTTATATAGATTTTAACATGCTTTATAATTCACATTATATAAATTTTGATACATATATTGATGTCGTGATGTATTAAGTATCTTATCCTTATCATATCCGTATAATTGTATCTAAAATTATTAATTTTTAATAAAACTTATATTTATGTAATTTTTTTAATCTATTTCTACAACTTAATTTTAGGTTGTAATTTAGAAAAGTTACACTTATGTTGTTATTTATCTTTTTTATATTACCCACTAATTATTATTTGTAAACTCTTCAAATTAATGGGTTATTAAAAATTAAGTCACAATAATGTTAATTTAAAATAACTTTTTAAATTTTAGTTTTTTCAATAAGACTTCAACAAAATACTAAAAGAATCCGATTTTCCTCGTGTGGCTTGTTGCCATTAATCGTGCTTCTGTAAGTTATTTTTTCCTATTATTCTTCGACTCCAAATTCGATTAATTTTGTTTGCAGCTTGGTTTTTGTCGTTTGGGTTATCAAGTTCAAACGTTAAGATTAAGATCCTAGTAAGATTTTCAAATATCTCATTTTTGGTAGTTAACATTATACAATATTAAACTTGATTATACAAATATGGCATAGAAAAAGTTATTAAAATATGATATGAATATACGAATATTTTAAAATTTATATAAATACAAATTATTAATTTATTAAATTTATAAAAATATAAATTACCTTAAACATAATATGATATAATAAAATAAACTAATATGACGTAAATTCATATATTATCAAGTTTAGTTAATAGTTATGTTAACTTTTATTTTATCCTTCTAAGTTTTATTATAAATCCACTTCTTTTTTATTTTTTATTTTGTTACCGTCAACATCCTTATACATAAAAAATAACAAAATTCTTATTTATTTCATTTTTTTAAATATATATATATATGTTTATGTAATCTTGTTATTATATGTATCGAAAATGTTAAAATTTTTGTGATTAATAAAAAATTTGATAAATATTTTTGTTAATTTTGTTATAATACAATACCATTGAGTGGCCTTAATTATTGATGACATTCTCAAAGGAAATATATATAAATTTAGTATATTCATTGACACCCCGGAAGTAAATGTCAAAATCTGTAACTGAATACAAACTTAAGTATTTAATTTTTTTTTTAAATACCGAATCATTAAAAAAATATATAATTTAAAGGCCAACTCGGAAGTCAATCTACGTATTAACCTTTACATTTTCAGGTTTAGATATTGAAGGATAATATAATGGCTTTCTTATTAGGTAAATTTCAAGAAATACGTGAAGAATTCGCCAAATCCCTTTGACATTGTAGCTTTTTTGGGTTTTTTTTTTTTGCCCCAATTTTCTTTCTCCAATAGCATCTGGCTGTGAAGTTCCTGAGAATGAAATATATATATATATAATCATTATTTGGTATATTAATAATAAAATTTTTTAATTTCACAAGCGAGATTAAAATACTCTCAAATGTTATGTTTATTTAATTTTATTTTTTTAAATATTCATTCAAAACACGTAATAATAATCTCATTTGTAGTGTTAAAAAAATACTCTACTCTCAATGTATTAAAGTTTTTTTTCATATATATATATATATATATATATTCTCGTTTTGGCTTCCAATCTTCAATTTAAGCGAAAGGAATTGATGAAGGTGGCAATATTATTGGAAGGAGGTGAGCTATTACAGCAAAAAATTAGCAGCAG
>JAQSVH010031064.1:0-10540 GCA_029448705.1 Adansonia digitata | reverse complement strand
GTCAATTTAATTCGGGTATTTGAAAATATAGAAAAAGAACAATATAAGTGAAAAAATATGTATAAAAAAGTCTAAGGGTTGGTAAGAAAAATGAGAATGGACATAAAAGATGAAATGCATAATGCTAAGTCATTTTTATTAATAATACTTAATAAAAGAACACCCATACAAAGGATCTTACAATGTTCCTAGGCAAAAGCATGTTGGCTTAGTTCATAGAATTACTTTGCAACAAATTTAAACAACATAGGACTCTCGATTTTAGTCCAAAAACACAAACTAAATCTTAGAGGGAACAGACTAGTCTCATAGTCTATTACTGAAGTCCCAAGCTCATCAATCGCATTGATAGAGAATTATTCAAATGCCCATTTAATGCCTCAACATCTATATTCATCATGTCTGCCCTAAGCATTCATACTGCCAATTCTCAGGGCAAATTTTGTGATACACATTTATTGCTATTCTTTCATTTCTTTATCTTTTACCTATGACTTTGTATTTTTTACTAACTCATTCTCTTTTTGCTTTTCTTTTCCACCATGCATCATTTCATCATAATTACTATTGTCATGTTATAATTGGCTCTAATTGATCAGCGCTCACTAAAGGCCATCTGTCATGGAGCAGCAGTCCACTTCAGAGCTAAAGCCCTTTAAAAAAGTTCGAGCATGGTCGAAACAACATGAAGATAGAGATATCCTTAAATCAGGGCATGTCTCAATAGTGCATGAAAGAATTAAGATAGGGTACTATCAAAATGATTGGCAAGATCTAAGGATCGTATGGACCAATTGGGATAGTACTAAAAGGGAATCATTCACTAAAAGTTATGAAGATATCGCCCTTCTGTTTTAAGTTTGTTCGGATGTCGGTTTGTTGCAAGTGGCCTCTTAGTTTTGGAATCTGGCATACCAGTGTTTCACTTTTAATCATGAAGACTTGGTCCCGATGGTTGATGAATACACTACATTACTCAACATTGAAAGGGCAATGGTCAACAAGATATATTGTAAAGCGTTAAATCCTCTAACCTTCAAGAAAATACTAGCTCAAATCCCTAGGGCAATGGAGTCTTGGATTGAGAATCATATTAAAATAATGGGGAATAGTGATCATATCTCATGGGCTAGTTTGAAAGAAGCAATGGCATATATTGTTGACATCTGGAAAACCCAAGATGCCTACGCTTTGGCAATATATGTCTAGTTTTATTACCCAAGACGTTAGGCTATGATGAAGCTACAGTAGCAAATGTCTTTTCTCAATTATGCTGCAACATCAATCTCGCCCTAGCCATTATTGCTGAAACTATTTGAGCACTTAATTTTTATAAGAAAATAGGTGTGGGTCATTTCATTAGGTGTGCACCCTTTTTCATATCTAGCTCATCAGTCACTTTGGCCGAAAAAAAAGTAGGACATCGCACTATTTTTTACCCAGCTTTAGCCCTATCTCTAAGGTACTTGAAAAGGAATGGCCTCAAGACAAATCCAAAGAGCAATGGGTTTGAAAGTTCTAAAACCTCAAAGAAAAAGAGGTAAAATGGAAAACCTTTTGGTTGTCCCCACAAACAGTCATATACTGTGTAGAGATTATAGTCGTATGCCAGTTGTGGGATTAAGAAGGAGTATTAGCTATGCCGTTTTTTTAGCCCTTTGATAGTTCCAGTGCTGTTAGTTCATCCCCTTTACCCAAGACCTAGAGTTATGGGATTTTGACTATGGTGAGCTCGACTACAAGTCAAAGTCCAGCTAGCCTTTCATGTGTGGAAATAAACTCACTGTATGTAGAAATATTAGAAAAGAGTAGTATGACCCCAAGATATGATGAATGAAGGATCCATTGAATTAATGAAAAATGCTAATTGACAAATTTTCTTCCAAAATTGAATTGCTTAAGCAAGAGTTCAAACAAGAAAAGGCAACCGTTGCTAAGGAAATCGCATAATTAAAGGAGGAAAATAGTCAATTAAAAATGGACCTCTACCTCAAGGATGGCGAGATGAGTAGGGCTGTCAAGGAGAAAAACCACCTTAAAAAGGATCTCGAGAGCTTGAAAAAAGACTATGTGGCCCTTAATAAAGCAATCAAGTCTCGAAGACTTGGAAAGTCATCGATCAAGTGAAAGACAAAAATTACTATTCTTAAGAAAGAACTACACCAATGGAGAGACATTGCTAGGGTCAATAAGGAAAAGCTTATTTAAACCTTGGCCCTTGCATCTACTTATCGAAGAAGGAATGAACAGTTAAAGGCTTGAGTCCAGGATTTGAAAACAAAAAGAAAATAAAGTTTTGATACTCAAAATTCAAGACTTAGAGCATTCTCTTCAAGAGCATCATGACCAAATTGATGCACTAGTGAAAGCCTCTGAATAGAGAGAGCAAGAATGGCTTTAAGTGGTTGATCACGCATGCCAAAACTAGTGAGACTATTATCACCGTCTCACAGAGTAGATCTAGTAGCTCAGTTGAAGGCTGAGAACATGATAGAAATAGCCCGATCCCTGAGACGTGATATCTTGCCTATCGAAACCCATGAGAAAGAGTAGTTGTATTTCTTAGACCATGTAATTAAGCAATGTAACCGTGTCAAGCATTTTTGAATGTAATCACATGTAATTAAGACATTTTGTTGCTTTAATGAAAGAAGATATTGGTGGAGCTGTCCCTTTATCTAATTATCCTTTTTGCATTTGTATAACTAACCTAATCCTTTCATGGTTTTTATTCATTCATGATCGCATATTCACTCTCATTGCATCAAACATATGCATGAACATACCATAAAAGGCCTAATCCAAAAATACTTAAAGTGAAGGTGATCCAAAACATGAAATCTACAGTTCACCATCGGTATAACACTTACAATCATCAGAAAGCGATGGAAAACAATCACTAAGCCCATATCGAAATACTTGAATTCATGTATAGAAAGTCCTAAGATCAGGCACTCTGTAAAAATAAAAAACTTCAAGTACAAATCACTGAGCTAACTAAATTCTATCCAATGCGTTGAAGGAAAAAGAAACAGATGAGTATAGTCGAGATGGGAAAAGAATCAGCCTACCTTGGAAGCAATTTGAATGGTTGTATTAAAGCCACTAATGCTCAAGAAAGGGCACTACATAGGTAGCACCCTCTGGCAATGAACATCCCACCATCTTAGTCATTTATTTATATCAATCCTGCAATAGCATCCCACTTAATTCAAAGATTTCAAGGTGCAAGCTCTTTACTGTCAAGGCCTATAAACCTAGACCTTGATGAGCAAATGGAGAAAAAGAAAAAAAGAGGCCCTCAAAAAATGATAAGGACTTGGACGAGTATCACTCATTAGAGAAGCATCTTTTAGCCATGGTAAGAAGTAACAAATTTGGAGTCATAGACATAAAGTCATTAGGGCTAGTTTCAAGTCTTGTCATCCCACCCAAGTTTAAAATGTTCGATTTTAAAAAAATACATCAAGACAACTGACCTTACTGCCTATCTTCGGATGTACTATTATAAAATGGTAAGACACGAAGAGAACGAGAAGCTACTCATCCATTGCTTCAAAGATAGTCTAACTGGGGTAACCCTCTGATGGTACATAGGACTTGATCCTGTAAGAATTCAAACATGGGCAGACTTGGTGTGTGCATTCCTTAAATAGTATAAGCATGTGCTTGATTAGGTTCTAGATTGTCTTTCTCTCATGAACATGGAAAAGAAATCTTTTGAGAGTTTTGGACAGTATGCTTAGAGATAAAGGGAAAAGGCAGCTCAAGTTCACCCTCTTCTAACTGAAAAAAATAACAATTATGTTTATTGGGACCCTATGAGCTCTTTACTACAAAAGGCTTGTAGGAAGTGCCATGAAAAATTTTGTCGATATGGTCATATTAGGTGAAATGATTGAGATCACCATCAAAAGCGGCATAATATCCATTAGGAAAGCATTGGGATCAATAAAAAAGATAGCAGTAAAGGTAAGGAAAGGGAAGTGAATATTATAGGAGAAAATATGCTAAGTTTAATCAAGGTCTGCATCTAGTGCAACCTATGTACTTTCCAAACATATTGAATACGGGTCTTACCCCTTACTTATCAGCACCATAACTAGTCCACGTTATCGTTTTTACTCTTGCAATGAGCTTTACACTAAATCCCATACAATGTGCAGCCCAGAATGCACAACCCCCTAGAATGCACAATGCAAGAGCTTTGAATAACCAACAAGCACTAAAAGAAAGAGAGCATTTTCAACCACTCCCTTACTCGTATAAAGCGATTTGCTCTTGCTTATTGGCAGGCAACCTAATGGCCCTAATATTCACGAACCCAAGATCACCATGATACCCTAAATGGTATGATAAGAATGCTTAGTGTGAATACATTTGGGAGTACAGGGCTACTCTATTGAGAACTGTACTTCATTTAAAAGAAAGGTGCAGGGTTTATTAGAAAAAAAAGTGATCAAGATTGAGCCAGGTCTTGGACCCAATGTGGGGGTTAACCCGCTCCCTAATCATGTCAAACCAAGAGTGAAAGCAATAATCAAGGGAAAAGGTTATCTAATTAAAAGAAGCATAGGAGAAGTCAAAACTTTGATGACCAAGGTTTGGCGAGCTTTTATGAAAATCAAAATAGTAATAGGTAATAAAAGTCAAAGAAGAAATGTCATTGATACATCTTGCTACCACTGCGGTGAAGAACATGACCTGCAACATTATCCATCGTTCTTGGAGATGGTCCAAAAGATGATGGATCGGTCTAAAAATAAGTTCTACGAGGAGTGGAATGGACAAAACGATCTATCTATCAATGCCACTGATGAGGAAAGACCCATCGATGGTCAGATATGCAGTTGTCTATCTCTTATGAGCATGAGAAAAAGAGCTAATAAAAGTTTTAAGTAGTACACTGCAAGATGGATGGAAGAGGCTACCCAGATTCATCCCTTACTGATAGAAAAAGAGATGATTGTTAGATTCATTAGCACGTTGTAAGCCTCTTATTATGAAAAGGTAGTGAGAAGCTTCCAAAAAAATTCATAAATGTAGTCATACTCTGCGGAAGGATCAATGAGGCCATGACAATCAAATAGAAAAAATATCTGCAAAGACAAAGGGAAAGGAAAGATAAAAGCTAGTAAGCAATCAAAATCCAGCACTGAAGCCAGTTCATCTCAAACTCGTGTTGAGTTAGACCTAAAGGAGATAATTGTTGAAGAAAACTGTAAAATTATGGAAAACATAGAAAAAGTTCAAACACTAGTGAATTTGGTTTGGTAAATCCTAGTGCAAGCTAAGCTACTTAATGTAGTCGAGAAAATAGAGGAAAAGATTGACAACTTCTATGATTTCCATACTATTTACGGCCTTACTCTTCAAACATGTAATGAGTTTCACACTATGGTTCAAAGGATAATGAATGAGGTAGCATTGAATTCTACGATAAAAAGTAAACCCCACATATTGAGTCTGAAAATAGAACATTATCTATCAACGCACTAGAAGAAAAAGAGGGCAATCTTCCTTATAAGATTGGAAGACCATTGATTTTGCATGATAATTGATTGAGAGTTAAAGTTGACCATGTTCAACCTCTGCCAAAGATGATCATTCAACTTCCATCTCCCTTCCCATATAAAGATTACAAGGCAATTCCTTGAAACTATGAAAGCAAAGCCTTAATCATCAGAGAATCTAGCCAGCAAGTAGGAAATGTTGATCTTTCAAAGGTAAGTCACCCAACTCAAAGCAACCGATGTTACGCCGTAATAGGATAAAAAAATAGCACACAGTAAGAAAATGCTAATCTCGTTTCTTAAACATCGAAGTCTGCAACTAAAAACTCAAAATCGATAGCTACCAGGGATCCAATGAGCGAGAAACAAGATATGAAATTCCTCAAATTCATCAAGCATAGTGAATATAGCATCATCAATCAGTTGAACAAGCAACATGCCAAGATATTTATACTATCACTGCTGTTGAATTTATAAGCTCACAAGAATGCTATTCTCAAGTTTTGGATGAGGTCTATGTCCCTTTCGATATCTATATAGGTTAGTTGGATTGCCCAGTAAACAACATCACTACTGACAATTACATATCTTCCAGTGATGATGAAATCTTGCACGGAGGATAAAGAAATTATAAAGTCTTCCATATTACCATATATTACAAAGGCACCATATTGCCTAGGGTGCTCATTGATAACGAGTCAGCTTTAAATGTAACAAGCTCCCTATTGACGCATCTTATATTCAAAATAGTCATATGATTGTGCAAACATTCAATGAAACTTATGGAAACATTATGGGGAACATCAGCATTCCACCCTAAATTAGCCTATGTTCTTACAAAATTGACTTTTATGTGATGGGCATCACATAACTGCCTATTAGAAAGGCCTTGGATTCATTCTACTGGAGCAATGCCATCATCTTTGCACCAAAAGCTAAAATTCATCATCAAGAATAAAGTCGTCGGTATCAAAGGAGAAGAAGATATCATTGCTGCTGCCTTAACTGATGCTTCATATGTTGAACCTAATGAGGATATCCTAGAATCAGCTTTCCAAACCTTCAAGTTTATTAATGTTACTTATGTCAAGAAAGGGTTGCTAATAGTTTAGCCTCACTTATCAAAGAGTACTCATATAGGTTTAAAGTTGACTGTTAACAAAGGTGCCTAGGCCAAAAAGGGATTGGGAAAACATCTTCAAAGAGTTATTGAATCCTTGAAAGTGGTTAACCAGATCGATAAAAGAGAGCTAAGATTCAAACCTAATGCATGAGAAAAAGAAAACAAGCTCAAAAAAAGTGTGAAAAGAGGATGGCCCATTTGTTAGGATGAGGCATAGAGGATGAACCAATGATGTTCCTACCACTTCGGGAAAGTTTTCACCCAGGGGGACATGTAAATACTGGTTCCGCTAATGCTGTACTTATATTAAACAAGGCATTTAAAGATTTCTCCATCAATGTGATTAATGAGCCAGGGATGTCAACCATACGTCTAGAGACTGGTTTATGCCCTTCAGGGTTTGTTCAACTATTTGGGCTAGGATTGAGATTCTTGTATTGTTTAAATCTATTTCAAAGTAATGCTATGAACTAAACCTACATGCTCTTGCCCAAAAGCATTGTAAGATCCTTTGTATAGGTAACTTTTATCAAGTATTATTAATGAAAATGATTGAACATTTTGCATTCATTCTTTGTGTTCATAGTTCTTGTCAACCTTAAACCTTTCTTCACATATTTTTCCACCCATATTGGTTTTTTTTTCATATTTTTAAGTGTTCTAATAAAGATGACATGAATGTTCATACTAAAGCTTTAGAAATCAATTTCGAGTAACTATGTTAGTGAAGTCAAATCTAAAGAGGATCCTGAAGAGAACCTCGTACCCCTAGACCTATTGAGACTAGTTAAACATGAAGAAAAACAAATATTACCCCATGAAGAACCTAGTGAAACCATAAGCTTTAGAACAGAAGAGGATCAAAAAAAGGTTAAAACTAAACCTTCTTAAAGCCATTAACTCGAGCTGAATTTTCTCTCAAACCTGAATGCAAACCAATCCAGCTAAAGTTAAAAAGGATGAAACCATAAATACTCTTTAAGATTAAGAAAGAAGTCAAGAAACATTTTGAAGCGAGATTTCTTAAGGTAACCAAATATTTTGAATAGGTACCCAACATAGTCTCAATTCCTAAGAAAGATGGCAAAGTGCCAATATGTGTGGACTACAGGGACCTAAATCGAGCCAGTCCCAAGGATAATTTTTCTCTACCTCACATTGATACCTTAGTAAATAACCAAAAATGCATTTTTTTTTCTTTCATGGATAGGTTTTTGAGCTATAATCAAATAAAAATGGCAGCTGAAGACATGGCAAAAACCACTTTCGTGACCATGTAAGGAAATTTTCTACTATAAAGTGATAACTTTCGAGTTAAAAAAAAAAACGAGGGCAACTTACCAAAGGGTTATGGTAACTTTGCTCTATGACCTTATGCATAAAGAAATAGAGGTCTACATGGATAACATGATTGCAAAATCAACAAAAAAGAGTGAACATGTTACCAATCTGTGAAAACTTTTTAAAGGGCTTCTCAAATACAAGCTTAAGCTCAATCTTGCCAAATGCACATTCAATAAATTTTTGGGGTTCATTATGAGTGAGAAAGGAATAGAGGTGGATCCTGATAAGGTTAAGGCTATTCAAAAGCTACCACCACTTCAAACTCAAAAGAAAGGGAGAAATTTCTTGGGAAGACTAAACTACATAGCCTGATTCATATCTTAGTTAACCGACAAATATGATCCAGTCTTTAGGCTACTAAAAAAATAAAATCTTGGAGAATGGGATCAATAATGTCAAAAAGTTTTCGATAAGGTCAAACATTACCTTTCAAACCCTTTAGTACATATGCCACTAGTGCCCAGACGGCCACTAATCCTATATATATCAATCCTAGACAAGTTGATGGGCTACGTATTAGGACAACATGATGAATCAAGAAAGAAGGAATAGACTATCTATTACTTTAGAAAGAAATTTACAAAATGTGAAAATAATTATTCAATCGTAGAAAAACTATATTATGCTTTAGCTTGATAGCCCGAAGGTTAAGGCAATACATGCTATACCATACTACATGGTTAATTGCCAAGCTTAATCCCATTAAGCATTTGTACGAAGCCCCTACCTTGTCCGGGAGATTAGCCAAATGGCAAGTTATGCTTTCTGAGTATGACATCATGTATCTGAACTAAAAAGCCATTAAAAACAATGCAATAGTAGACTTTTTGGCAAGTCAAGCCACAGATGACTATCAACCTTTAAACTCTAAGTTCCTTGACGAAGACTTAATGTGCATATCTGAGGTGGAAGACACGATCAAGTGTGAGTCATCATGGAGAATGTACTTCGATAGAGCTCCAAATGCACTAGGGAATATAACTATGGCAATTTTCATCTGACCCGAGCGAAACCATTACCTCTCATAGCCAAATTGAACTTTGACTCCACTAATAACATAACTGAATATGAGGCTTGCATCATGGAACTCTAGGCAACCATTGAAAAAGGCATTCAAACACTGTAAGTATTTGGAGATTTAGCCCTTGTCATTTACTAGGTAAAGGGAGAATGGCAAACATGTAATGCAAACTAATCCACTATGGGAATCTAATATCGGAGCTCAAGAAAGAATTTAATGATACTAGCTTTTAACATTTACCTCGAGAAGAGAATCAAATTATTGATGCCTTGATTGTTTTATGTTTCATGCTTAAATTCAATCGAGAATCTAATATTGCTCCTATCCAAATAAGTATCTATTTAACCCTAGCACATAACTAGAATATTGAAGAAAAGAAGGATGGTTTGCCATGGTATCATGGCATCTTTCAATACATTAAGGATCAATGGTAACTAGAAGATGCCATCGAAGCTGATAAGAGAACCATTAGATGATTAGTTGTGAACTTTATTTTGGTTGATGAGATTTTGTACAAGAAAGGCTGGGATTAGAGTAATTGCAAACTTTTTTTTGGATGATGAGATTTTGTACAAGGAAAGCTGGGATTAGGTGTTACTCTGATACGTGGATGCCTCCAAAGCCAAAAGAATACTTGAAGAAGTTAATGAAGGAATTTATGGTATGCATGCTAATGGACATCGAATGGCAAGACAAGTCATGCAATCGGGTTATAATTGGTTGACTCTCGAAAAGGATTGTATTGACTATGCTCGAAAGTGTCACAAATGCCAAATCTACATTGACAAGATGCATGTCCCACCGACACATCTACATGTTATGATAGCTCCATAGCCATTTTCTTTATGGTGCATGGACATGATTGGACCGATTACCCTTAAGCTTCTAATGGGCATCACTTCATTTTGGTCGTGATCGATTATTTCACCAAATGGGTAGAGGCAGCTTCTTATGCCAACATCGCCAGATTTGTCTTATGCAAATTTATAAAATAAGACATCATCTGTAGATATGGGTTTCTCGAACAAATCATCACGGATAATGCACGCAACCTGAAAAATAAGATGATGCAAGTAGTCTACTTTTAGTTCAGGATTCAACGTCAAAACTTCATCCCATATTGCTGAAAATGCATGGAGCTAGCTAAATAAACTTTTATATTCAAAAGGCATGGGTAGATTTATAATTAGGGGCTAAATAAACTTTTGGTAGTTAGTGTGACCATTTTAAGTGAGCAAGTTGAATCGATATTGGTTTAAGTTGAAGAAATCACTAGAAGCATTGAATAGAAATATCGTATTATTGGATGTAGTAGTAATTATGGTTTATATAGATTATAGGTCCTTTCAACTAGAATTTAAGCTTGGTAAACTCAAGTTGCCATGTAAGTAACTTACCAAATCTCTTACTATTTTATAAAACATATACATATATTATGTTTAATGTGAAAATGGGTTTTTAAGTGGATTATTTTGAATAACATTTATGAATATGAGAATGGTTTAGCTATAAAATGATTTTTTATTATGCCTTGAATCT
>JAQSVH010031032.1:0-10541 GCA_029448705.1 Adansonia digitata | reverse complement strand
CTAAAATGATGAAGGTGCTAAAAAACAAAAAATGTAAGTGATAGAGTAGGAAGTTATACCAACAAAACTTTAACTTTAGCCAAAGGGTTGGAGCAACAAAGATGACTTGAATTTCCCTCTTTTCTTTGTTGTTAATAAGCAAGAAAAAGAGAAAAACAATGAGGTTTTGGTTCTGGTATTGATAAGGGTGATTTTTAAAATGTGTAAAGGTTGAGAGTGAGTGTTTTGAGGTTGTGCTTGGGTAGTGGATGAAAAGTTACGGGATTCTAGTTTTTTTGATGTGTGAATGTGTTTTTAGAGGTAAAAATGAGCTGGAATCTAACCTTTTTTTGTCGAGATAAAAGTGGTCCATTTATACCAGCCTTATAGAGCCAAATTGAAGGTGTTTTTGGCCATTTCTCAAAAGAGATAAGGTGATGTCAGCATGGTGGCTATAGGGTGGCTGTAGGGAGGAACTTGCTACCAATGTGATGTGCATAGGGTCGCTGGTTTAAATGCTGAAATGATTTTCTAGCAACTAGGGTGGCTGATGGTGACATTGGCCAACAACTAAGAAGGAATAGGGTGATCAAATGACCTTGACCCTTTTGATCCAATTTAGACTTAAAAAAATGTTTTGATTAATCCAAAAGTCTAAATTTGAAATATGATATGTGTTTTAATCATTCTTGATGCAAAGAAATGAGTTAAAATCAAGTTTTGGATCAATGGTGGACGAGTCAAAAATGCTCGGACCATGAAAATGGCCTGCATGAGTACATTGCATAATGTATTGATACATTTGGTCCAAAAACCTTGTGTGTATCGATATAATGAACATTGTATCAAAAGAATGATCATTGTATCGATACTATAAACCATTGTATTGATATAATGAATATTGTATTGATACAATGATCATTGTATCGATACTATAAACCATTGTATCGATACTATGAACACTGTATCGATACATGTTGATATGTATCGATACATTTCTTTACAGAATGCATGTTTTGGTCTTGGCATGGCCTAGTATCAATACATGAGATCCTGTATCGATACATCTACATGTTGTATCGATACAAATGGGGACATTTCAAATTTTTGGCACGTTGGACCATTGTATCGATACACTCAAGTAAAACTGTGAATTTTCTTATATCTTTATCCCTGGATACCTTGGACTACGTCATTTGATGCCACATATTTGCATTTACCTTTGATATGATCCCTAGACCTTCTTAACGTCCTCAAAATACTTTTTCACACCCTCTTACATCCATGCTCTAGATTGCTAAAAAAATAGCTTGAACAAAATAAGGTGTCTACATTCACCACTAAAAGGACTAACAGATGGAAACGTCAAGTCCTTATTACATTCTAAAAATGATAGATGGATCGAAAGAGGGTATCCCTCACATATTTCCAATTATATCTTTTTTCCTCAACCACTAGATGGTATTGATGCATTACAAAGTTATGTTTTCTCTCGGGGCAGGGACATCGCTCATATTTCTAAACGTGTCATTTTTTCTCAACCACTAGATGGTATTGATGGACCATATGACCACAAGGGGCATCCCTTACACATTCTTAATCATACCATTCTCTTTCAGTCACTAGATGACGCTAGCGCATCATAATCTAAATTTTTTAAAGGGCAAGAACAATTATTTTTGTAAAGACAGCATCAGATTCAACATTGGCCCTTTACCGCCAGAAAGATCCTCCATGCTTTTTGAAGATGTTTTTAGGCTTTTAAAGTGGATTAAATCATTATTTAAAAAGAAAATGAATGAAAAATTAAAAAATAAGGAATAAATCCAATCATGAAAATCCATGCACATTCACCATGCATCCATATTCATAATTGTGTAATTCACATGTTTAAAGCAATGAAGCAAGAGAAAAAAAACTATTAGAATAGATACTACTTTAAAATTAAAAGGTAAGTCAAGTTTTCCTCAAAGATCTCAAATATCAGATTACTTTAACCTTATTAAGGTTTGTCTATGATCGACCATACTAGGTCAAATTATTACTTACTTGGTTGTACTCAGTCAAGTCTTGCTACACTTTACTTAGGCAAACTTCCTTTTCATTTCATTTAACATTTAGCTCTAGTCAAACTTTTTTTTCACCTTCGTTGGATGTGATGGTTTAGCCTTGGTCAAACTCTCTTTTTACCTCTATTTAACGTGATGGTTTATCCTTGTTAAACTTTTTTTCAACACTGTTTGACGTAATGGCTTAGCCCTGGTTAAACTTTTTTTCACTTTTGTTTCATGTAATGGTTTAGCCTTGGTCAAACTTTTCTTTCACCTTCGTTTGATGTGATGGTTTAGCCCTGGTCAAACTTCTTTTTCACTTTATTTGATGTGATGGTTTAGCCTTGATCAAACTTTTTTTACCTTCGTTTGACATGATGGTTTAGCCTTGGTCAAACTCTCTTTTTATTTCATTTGACGTAATGGTTTAGCCCTGGTCAAACCTTTTTTTTGCCTCTATTTGACATGATGGTTTAACCTTAGTCAAATTCCCTTTTCATTTTGTTTTATGTAATTGTTTAGCCTTGGTCAAACTTTTTTTAACTCTATTTGACATGATGGTTTAGCCTTGATCAAACTCCCTTTTTATTTCATTTTATGTGATGGTTTAGACATGGTCAAACTTTTTTTCACCTCCATTTGACGTGATGGTTTAGCCTTGGTCAAAGTTCTTTTTGCTTTCATTTGATGTGATGGTTTAGCCCCGGCCAAACACTCTTTTCACCTTCATTTGACGTGATGGTTTAGCCCTGTTCAAACTTCTTTTCACTTGCATTTGACGTGATAGTTTAGCCCTGGTCAAATTTTTTTCACCTCTGTTTTATGTGTGGTTTAGCCCTGGTCAAATTTCTTTTCACCTCTATTTGATGTGATGTTTAGCCCTAGTCAAACTTTCTTTCATTGTCGTTTGACATGATTGTTTCGCCCTAGTCAAACTTGTTTCATGTAACCTTAGGTATTACCTTTATATCTTTTGTCTACCTATCGGCTTAGTCTTGGGTAACTCCTTTTAGTTGTTGACCTAACTACTTGGTCTCAGTTAATTTGTCTTACTAGTTGGTTTGTACATTTTCGCCTGAACCAACTCATTTTCAATATTAACTTCACCGCAGGTTAAAAGTTCCCCTATCAGTAAGCTCTAATATATATGTTCATATTTTATTTTTCTTGTACTTTGTGGCCCAGATGAAAATGTCTATTTGGTCTTTGTTCGATTCCTGATTCTCAGCAACGGACAAAGAGGGGTAGCTGTAGACACCTAATTTCATCTGGGCTATCTATCCCCGAAAGTCCTAAGTATCTGAGATTGAAAATGCAGTGGCCACTCTGATGGAGGTTAACTTCCACTAGAGCAATTTCACATTTTCGTAATTTTAATCAATCATATGCAAATAATTGCATCTACAAATGATGGAAAATCCATTTTCTCGGGTAAAAAAGATGAATTCGCAAAGGAAAAAAAATTGTTTTTAACAAGTTCTTCACAAATTTTGGAAATTACCTCTGTGGATGATCTCACGGTTTATTTTCCTATGTTTAGGAATTTCCTGAGATTTTTTTGAAAAACTCAGGAAATTGGTGGTCGGGGATTTTTACCAACACCAGTATGGTTTTATGCCGATTCTTGCCTCGAAAAATCATAAATATTCAAGGAAAAATTCATATTGATATTTTATACCACAAGGTGTCAAGTTGCTTATTTTTGTAATTAATTTTAAATTTTTTATAGTATCACGAGTATTATACTCATGAAATTTTTTTTGATAAAATTATTTCAAATTTCAAATTTTAAATTTTTTATCTTTATCATTTTGTGAATCAATATTTTGAATAATATGTTTTAGTTAATTCATTTTTATAAGTTTTAAAGTATTCTTTGAAATTTTTTGATCCTAAAATACGAGCTTTGTTTTCATCTGTAAAGTTTTTGGCAGAATTTTCTCGAGTTTTAACTTTAAAATTGGTTAAATATTTTCATTTAACCACCACCAAATCAGTTTTTAAAAATTTAATTTATTTTTTGAGTTATGAATTTTTTTCCATATAACAAATTTTTTTCATAAAGGTTTTCTCGTAAAATTTTATGAGTTTTGGATTTTCATTTTTTTTTCTTTTTCTCTTGCACATAAGACTTCTTAAAAACTTGTTTAATCCAATACTTGAAATCTTTATAAAATTTTTTGTCAATTTTATTTGGTGCAAAATCTCTTTAATGGGCCTAGAAACTTAAATTTTTATAAATAGGCTAAATAAGCCCAATAATTTCTCAACAAGTCTAATGACCTTACCAAGCCCATTTTTTTTATTTTCCACCAAGCCCATTTCACTTTCTAAAAGCCTACCAAGCCCATCCTAATATTCAATTTTCCAACAAAGTCCACAAACTTTTTATTTTAATTTTTTAGTTATTTTTATATCAACTATTTTGTTTCAAATTTTTTATTTATTTTCTATATGGTTAAATTTTTATTTGATTTATTATGTGGAATTTTGTTGAGTATATGAATTTTAATTTATTATCATTTTTCTCATAGAATTTTCAATTAGGCTTTTGATGCACCTCATTACATTTGTTTCTTTACTTTTAAAATTATGTTTACTTGTAAATTCATAATGTAATTTTGCTTTTACATAATTAATTTTATAATTTACCAATTTAGTTGCATGAAACCTAATTTGGTTGGAATTAAATTATTTTCCAATTGATTTAGTTTCATTCCAACTAATTCCATCAAGCTAACCAAAATCATCATTTCACCTAAACTAGCATAATCATGACAATAGAGATGGTGGCTTGTAAGAAAATATGACAAAGGCATAGGCTTATGACAACATTTATTACTTGTCTAACCTAACAAGTAAACTAAACATCAAATAAATGAAAAAAATGAAAAAATAGGATGAAACTTTGGTCAAGAAAGATAAAATCCTCCCCTATAAATAGGGGAGGATGTTATTTCATGGGAGTTTTTAGGGAAGCCAAAAGAAAAAAGAAAAAAATGAAAATACTTGAGAAAAAATTTCAAAGATTTGGTAAGGTATAATCTTTACTAAAATCTTTGAAGATTTATTTATTTCATTCATTTTTCTTCTTTTTGGTGAGCCAAAATATGCTTAAGTTCATGCATTTTTCATCCATGTTGAAAGACTAAGCATAATGGCCATGAATTAGTTTCCTTGATTTTATTTTTTTTCTTTTCTTCTTATTAGTAGATTATTTTCTTCATGAATCATTTTTATGTTGATATGATGTTGGTTTTGGTGTTGTGTTTGTCGTATATATGTTCATATATATTTTTTATCTCTTTTAGTGTTTTCTTGTTATTATGGTGAAATCACATGTTTATATACTTATTTTTGTAATTTTATCATATAATGGTGCTAATTTGTGCTAAATAAAATGTGAATATGTGATTATTAAGTTTAAAAAAGTTGATTGGTAGATTGTGCAGGTGTTGGCCGAAATTCATGCTTGTATATGTGTTTTGTGGTCATTTTGTAAATATAAAACAAATTAAGGGCTAATCTAAAAAAATAAATAATAATCTTTGTTTAGACCTATATACTTGGCCAAATTACACTTGCATTCTTATGAGTGTATTTTATGCATTTATCAAGTTAAAATACATTTTGTTTAGTTTTGAGGTCTTTTTGTAATTTCAAGAAGTTTAAGGACTTTTGTGTAAGCATTGAAAAATTTATTCTAGGGGTAGAAAGAAGTGACTAAACTTTGCGTGTGATCTTTTATGTGACTTTTGTTATTATTTTGATTCATTTGAAGCTTAATTTTACATTTTAATCATGTAAGGGCTATTTGCAATTTCAGAAAAGTCTAGGGACAAGTTTGCAAATAATAGAAATTTTTGTTGTTTGGTCAAAAGATTTGACTGAAAGCTTCATTAAACTTGGAAATTGACTTTAGGTATGTCACATCATGCTCCAGGTATTTTCACACTTTAGGGGATATTTTCCAATTTTTCAAAGTTTAGGGGCTAGATTGCAAATAATGGAAAATTTTCTTTTCTGGGCAAAGGTGTTTGATCGAACCTTCTTATGGATGCTTTTCATGATTTACATGCTGATTTTTACCTGATTAATTGTATTTTGTGATGATTTAGGTTTTTCTTTTTAACTTAGGTACCTAAGTTTAAAATTGAGAAAATTTAGGGACCCTTAGGGAAATTTGGCATTTTGTGGACAGCACGGTTATCTCTAGCATGAAATCATCCACTTAAATTATTTTAAATATTTTTAGCATCTCATTGGTCCTCCAATGGGGTGCTAAAAATATAAAAATATAATGTATTCTTTTGGTTCTCTGTTAGGGTATGAAATGCAATTTTGAAATTTAGGGACTTAACGGTATTTTTGCATGTTAGGTTATTTTAAAATTTAAACTCCTCATTTAGGGTGTTTTTAGGTAAAAAATAATTATATTCTTTTTATCATTTTAAACCAATTTAGGACTAATATTTAATTTTGAGAAATTTAGGGACCTATTAGCAATTTTCATACTTTAGCTCATTTTTCTAATCTAAATTACCCATTTAGAGTAAGAATCATCATTACTTGTCCTTTTGAGTCCATTAGGGGTATAGGGATACTCTTATGTCGAAGGTATACGTTATAAGCATTTTCATAATTTTCCTAACTGGGATGCTTTTATGCCAAAGGTGAATGTTTCAGGTTCATTTAGCCTTTTTATGTCATTTTTGAGTGCATTAGGGGTACCGGGATACCATTATGGCGAAAGTATATCTTAGGGGTATTTTTATAATTTTTTCTCACCAAGATGCTTTTATGCCAAAGGTGAATGTTTAGGGTTCATTTAGCCTTTTTAGGTTACTTTGAAGTCCATTAAGCATACTAGGGTATTTTCATGTCGAAGGTATACTCAAAGGACATTTTCATTATTTTTTTATCGGGTGCCATAATGTCGATGGTAAGCCTTAAGAATATTTTAATTTTTCTTAGAACTCAATCCTAAGTAGTTACTGGGTGCCTTAGTGTCAATGCTAAGCCTTAGGAATATTTTAATTTTCTTTAGAATCCAATCCTAAGTAGTTACTAGGCGCCTTAGTGTCGATGGTAAGCATTAGGAGTATTTTAATTTTCCTTAGAACCAAATCCTAAGTAGTTACTGAGTGCCTTAGTGTCAATGGTAAAACCTAAGGATATTTTAATTGTTCTTAAAATCTAGTCTTAAGTAACCACCGGGTGTTTCTATGCCAAAGGTATACTTTAAGGATAGGTTTGTTTTTCTTTTATATTTTTAGTCTTTAGATTCGAATTAGTACTTTAGTGTCTAGATCAAGTCATAGGTCTTTTATTTTTGTTTCAAATAAAATTTATATGTCTTTGTAAAATAAAGGCAATGTCTTGGAGTTAGAGTGATGTGTGAAACTCCTCCCACCCATATGTGATGGGGGTTTTATGGATCATTCTAATGACAAGATACCCTTTTCAAAATGGAAATAAAAAATTTTATACAAAAAAAAACCTTTCACATTCTGCTAGGTACTCCAATATGATGTGAAAGACATTTTGGTTTTTAAAACCTTTTATGTCCCTTTGGTTTTTCGTTGGGGAATAAAAGGGAATAATAAAAACTTTTGTGTCCCATGGTTTTCTAATGGGGGTGCGTAAGATGTTTCGATTTTCAAAACGTAAAACCCTGATTTTCTCTCATGGAATTATAAAATCTTATTTTAACAATGCGAGAATTGTAATTAAGTACCACATATTGAAGTCGAAAAAAATTGAAGTTCAAACTAACCATTATCAATAAGGTACCAATTTTAGGCACCACGAAAGGGTTGATCCTTACTTATGGCTATAACTGACTCTCGAACCCTTTAAAACAATCTTTGGTACTCCGTAGACCATGGAATTTATCTTTAAGGTTTTGTGACCCTTAAAGCATTAATTTCGATAGGTGACCAATCTCGCTTGGCCAAAATAGATTAGTGGTGACTCCAAACAAATGGTCATTTTGTTATGACTATTTAGGGTTAAGATGGGCAAACGATTCATCTTAACTACTGAGTCTCCATAAATAAGAGAATATTAATATTGACATGGCCCCAAAAAAGATAAGGATAAATAGTTTTGAAAAAATGATGCATCACCACTTATATAGTCAAGGGCCATTTAAGTAGGGCTTGGTTAGGATTCGTATCTGAGCCACGTTGCGATAATAGCCACAAAGGGTGTTAGTGTTGAACCACTGAAGGTACGATGGCTTTTTCCTCAGGGACATAGGCAGGTGCAACCAAGTGTCTACATAGTAAAAAGAGATGCAATTCTGTATAAGGCATTGGAATAGGATCAAATTGGGACCCCCATGATTTTTTTTTGGTGCCAAAACCAGAGGACAATTAAGAAGTGATAAGAAGATATCTTTTTTTGGAATAGGTGTTGATCTTTAACAAATCAGAGCCAGGGTGTTCAATCTCAGGTCTCGAGGGAAATGTGATAAAAAAAGGGCTTAGTGTTGATCACTTCAGGTTTAAACACTTGCATCTTTAATTAGTGTATGGAATAGAATTATTGGTTATAGCGTCTTTTAGGAATAAATTTTCTTTATTTGAACAATGCTTATGAGCATCTGTCGCAATGTATCCCGGGGTGGATCCTTACATATCTAAGAGTGCGTACGACTTAAAATACTTTCCTGACTTGGAAATGTCTTCTTGACCGAGACTTTTCTTTAGCGATGTGATGAGAACGAGAACGCACAGATTCTCAATTTATGACATAGTGAGGGGGGACCATAAGACAAATCACTTATCTTATTGGTCTTGTTGACCATTAAAAAAAATGGCCAATGCTTGGAGACACCACCGATCATTTCAGGCTAGGCATGATCGGATGCCTATTGAAACCTATGTTCTGAGTTACGAAACTCAAAACATAGATCCCATGGTCTACGTAGTACAAAGATTCATCGTTGGGTTTGAGAGTTGGTTACGCGCAATGAGGTACGAACCTCTTCGTGACGCCCTTAATCGGTACCTTACTAGCTATGTCTTATCTCAGTTTCGATTCTTTTGATCTTATCTTGTCACTATTTCGATATAACCCTCTTCGAATGCATGAATAGAAATGATCCAGGTTTTGATGAAAAATATTTAATCTTATATACGACCCAAAGAGATGGGGAATATAGAGATTTTCAATAAAAATGACCTCTGGATTTTACTTTGAAAATGGAATGTTCCACTTTTGGCACTGAAGAGATACCCGCGCAGAACATTACCCTTAATTTTATTTAGAAACGTTTTGAAAACGTGATTGCAAATAATCATCACAAAGAAATCATGTTAGTAAGACAATAAATGAAACAACATAACATAGATCATTCAATGCAATGATAAAGAAAATGGGTGGACTATTGGAATTTATCTTGCTATTGACATCGATTATCTAGGAATAATCGAATCGACAATTTTTGAGGTACATCTGGGTTTCTTGATTAAACAAGGTTTGTTTGACAAATTCGTGGAAATCTGAGAAGAAAAAAAAGAATGATTAATTTGTAGTTGAAAGATAGGGTTGGAGTATCCCTGGGAATGGAAAATAGTTTTTTTTTTTACAAAGGAAGATTTTTGAATCTTGACAATTTTGAAAATGGGGTTGGAGTATCCCTTTGGAAAGACGGGGTTGGAGTATCCCTGTGGATGACATGATTTAGAAAATGGGTGAGCATTCGACAATTTTTTTTGGCAAAAGATTTATGAATGGGGATGATAAAGATGTAAAATATGTTTGTGCCTTGATATGATCTTGTGGGAGGTTAAGGTATGCTCTCGAGTCTGATCGGGATGACATGGAGACATTCGAATGTCTCAAGACAAAATTTGGGAAAACAACTCAATTTTGACCAAAATTAAAAACAAGGGATAGCATCGTGCTATCTTGCTTCCCGAATTTATTGGTTCAAAGGGTTTAGAAGGTGGACAAGACCTCGTTAGAAAGGTAACTCGATGAGGGTCATTCTAAAAATATTTCCAATATCCCCAGAAGTCACTTTTCGAGGGAATAAATTTTCAAGTTTGGATCGATTGAGCTGCTAGCAGAGCATAGGAGTGGCAAGGTGTGTCAAAATTTGAAAAATCACCCCAGACTCATTCGGTGTTGAAAAATCACAAATAATACCTTTCCGGAAAGGGAATTTCATGAGCATTTTGGGAAAAATGCTTGAAAAATTTGTAAAAATCATTTAGTGGGCCTGAATGGCCCAACCAGAATATATGTTCGGACTCCAAAGGTTCTAGACAGTTTAGATTTTGAAAATCATAACTTTCTCATCCGGACTGATCCAAAGATGAACAAGACCTTATTTTAAAGGTATTTTGACACACTTTCTGAGAAAAATATCATAAAATCCACTGAAAATCGTTTGGGATTTTAAAATGATTTTTCAATTTGTAATAGTAGTGCTGCCAGTAGGGGACAAAGCAAAGCAGGGGATATTTCTTGTTTTCCTTATGTTTACGGGTCTACATTCGA
>JAQSVH010031010.1:0-10543 GCA_029448705.1 Adansonia digitata | reverse complement strand
GATATAATTAATATCTCAAGTATATATACATTTTATAATTGCTCAAAAGCAACGCTTAAAATTGCTTTTCATAAAATGTACAAATATTACGGTGCACATGTATATACACAAATCAAGCTTTTGATTAAAAAAAAATGTATGTTTAGAAAAATAGACATAGGAAGACTATCCCTAGAGTTGTCCGTAGATCAAGAAGGGTCTGGCCGAGTTCGGATCGGTTTAAGTATAGTATTAATATTATTTATACATATTGAAGTTTGGTTCGACCCTAAATATTGACCTTAAATTTTGTCAAAGCCAACTTATATTTCCAAATGAGTAATCTAAATCCATTTAAATCTATCCATATTATTTTAATTTATTTTTTAAAAAATATATTTTTTAAGAATGTAATCTTTAGTATTTTAATAAATTTCTTTATTAAGTTTCAAAATTTAAATAACTCAGAATATTTTTTAATGTTTACATCATAATATTACATATATATATTCTTTATATAATAAAAATTATCTAATATATAAAATATATAATTGTAAAATAGGCTAGCGTAGGCTCGGGTTTTGAAAGTGAAAACTAAGTTTTAAACGGATCTAATTTTTTTGTCTAAGATTATTTTTTAGACCTAATATTTTTGCTAAAACCCAGCCCATAACATTTTTAAGTATCCCTATATCATAAAGATAATTCAAAATTGAACGAAACTAAAATTCCAAATTTTAATTTAACAGTAAATCCACATAAACAAAAGAACAAACACTTGATGTGCAATCATATAGTTATTCTGCTTAAGCCACACGAGCGCAAGAGCTATGCCCAAATGCAGCAATCTAAGGCAAGCTAATTTGAACTTTAGGAGAAAGAGTGGTGAATCCTTTCCAAATCCTATATACACAAAATCCCAAAACTATAATTCTTAATTAAAAGAACAATTCTTATTTTGTCTACCATGTAATCATGAAGTAAAATTCCAAAACCACGTGAAAACAGGACCTCAATTAGTCTCCTATAAACAATATGAAATGTGAGATGAAATCTCGAAACTCTAGCTAAAGAGGCAAAGAATACCAAAGGTCTCATCTCCCACTTTAGAATTAAGAGAATAAAGAGGGACAAAAAAAAGACTCAAAGGGCAGAATAATGAAATAGCTTTCTTTCCAATTTTTTTTTCTTTCTAATTTGCCTGACCTAGCTTTTTTCCTTTCTCTTAGTTATCCATTTTACGTTAACACTGTTTACATGAATAGATTTCTTCTAACTTTATTTTTGGTGTCCTTTTCAATACTTTCGAGCACATGTCCTCTATAAATAGTTATAACACTAGTATTTTTATTTAGACACCGGCAAAAAAATTGAAAGGCACCAAAGCATATAAAGGGACATAAGAGATCTATGTCACTTATATTTGGCTCTCATAGTCAAATATGACAAGAAAAATATTCTTATGTGGTGTAATTTTACTATATAAGCCCACTACAAGAGATAAGGTAAGCTTTTTTCGAAGGGAAATTCTGCCGGTAGCACTCAAATTCCTTTGAAAATAAAAATTTCGTCTAAAATAATGGAAGTTACAATGGATTATATTTGATAGTTGAGTTTTTTTTCTAAGCAAAAAATCCTTTGAAAGAAATGGCGATAGAATATTTCGTTGCAAATATTCATCGCCATTAACTTATTACTAATGGAAAATTCATTGATAATAATATTTGCTACAGAATGACTTATTTAATTATTTCGTTCCCAATTGCTATTACCAACCAAAATTTTCACTAGTAATTTTTTTATAATTATAAAATATTATTTATAACTTATTTATGTAATATATAATTATAGCATATTTAATTTATAATTATTTTTCAATTAAATTAGATTAAATAATTAGATTATGAATTATAATTAAATAATATTTTATTGAAATATAATAATATTTGAATAATATTCAAAAAAATATTGTAATATTCAAATAAAATATAAAAGTTGAGTATCTTGATTAGATTACCTAACACTACTACCTCTAGCACCAAAAGTTACAACTCTTTTAATATATATATATATATATATATTAAAAAAAAGAGGTTTTAGCAACGGCATTCACCGTGAAAATGCTAACAAAATTCATTACCAAAATAAGTTGTGACAAAACTTACAACGAAAAATTTTTTATCACCAAATCGGCATTGCAAAATTTAGCAATGAAGAAGTACCATTTTAGTCGCAACTTGAGATGAGGATTTTTGCTATAAAATTCATCGCTAATTTGGCATTAGCACGTTTTGTAAAAAAAAATCATCGCAAATTAGAGACAAAAGATTTCATTGCAAACTTCATCGCTAATCAGTATTTGTTGTAAATTAGTGATAAATTTATTCATAACAAAAGGTATTGCTGTTTAGCAATGAAGACAAATGTCGCTAACTAGCAACGACAATAGCGACGGATTTTAGAATGAAAGTTTAAAGCGATTAACTATATTATAATGTCTTTAGCGATGGATTTTGCAGTGACCATTGGTCAAGGATGAACTTAGCCATGAAATTTTATTAATTTATGAATGTATTTGTAATATATCTTTAACAATGAATTTTGCGATGACTACTGTTCAAGGACAAACTTAGCAATTAATTTTTATTAATTTGTGAATGTATTTTGTGAAGGTATAATGAAATCATTTTTAAAATTTTTTAATTTTAAAATCTAATTGAAAAGAAAATTAATTTATAAAATTTATATTTAACATTGATTTAACACTTAATAATACCAAAAAAACAAAATACAATTAATTAAAACATCCAAAATACTCAATAAAATGTTTATTAACAATGAAAAGCCCATATAAAAGCCTTCAAATATGCTGTTTAATCAATAACATGATTGATTATATCATCCTCATCACCAATATCTTTATCATTATCCTACTCATCATTATGCCCATCACTTGATTGATTAGTAAAAGCTGAGAAAGGAGGAAACTGATTGTGATTAAGGTTAAAGAGCTGTAAGATAATTTCTATTTGAAACTTTAGAGATTTGAACTATTCATTCACCTCTCTAATTTTTTTATCTTTTCGTGACTTGAGTGATTCATATTATTGTTTGACTTCTCTTATGTTTTTCTTTTTCCTCTATAAGTAGATTTTTTAGTTGGCTTAATTCTTAGGTCATTTACTCATCATGCTGTGTCTTTCTTAAAATAGTCGCATTGGTGGATGAAGATGAAGTAGCCTTTGTTGTGCATACCCTTAACAAGGATCCCATCCCAAATATTCTTCCTCTTTTGATCCTACTTGATGCCTCTACCCACGATGCCATACCATCAACTGATGGCTTATACAAAGCAACACCATTATCACCATTGGAACGAGCCATTAATAGTTTATCATATTTGTCCTGCATTACAATATAGATGAAAATAAAATAGCTTCATATATATATATAAATACCATAAATATTAAAAGCATTCATGGATTTCATTCTAGTTTCCATAAGGTTCAAACCATCCTTTTACGTACCTTAATAGCTTTTGCTCCATCACAGCTCGTGTCTTATCTTTTTTTTGGAAATATGTGATTCAAATGTGGCCATATATGTAGGTTTGGTCCATGATTCATTTGCCTACAAAATATAAACATAAATTAGTAATTGAATTAAATTAACTTACAACGTGTTTAACACATTTACCATTTTTTTTATGCTTGACTATATTGATAGAGCCCCAAGCATATGTGGTAGACCTTTGACCAGAATTACAAGCATGATTCTTTTTATTATATTCACTCCTTTGCTTGCTCTATTCAGTTTCTCAAATTCTTTTATTTTGGTCCAATCCTCATCTATAATAAAATTGAATTTTCTTGACTTTTTTTTGCTTTGTTTAGAATATTTTGTTAACTTTGAATTTGTTTTGATATAACAAACAACTTAAGCTAAATTAATTTATAATCAACTTGGTATTTGTGTTAAATTGAAAAACATTTTGAAAAGTACTAAGTTTGTATTTTCTAAAAAATATATGTTCCAAAATGTATATTTATACATAGAATATTTTTTAGATATGTTTGAGTTAATTCAAGTCAAGAAAAATTGTTTTACAAAGGGTGTTGAAGGTATGTATCGATACAATGAACAAATATATCAACACTATGCTTAAAACCCTCAGTTATATTGATATTCATAAGCATGTATCGATACATTGCCGTGAGGATTGATACTCACCCTATATGTATCGATATAATGCTTGGCAGTAGCCACAGTTTGGCTAAAACCCTCAAATGTATCAATACAGGTGTGTCTGTATCGATACAGCTTGGTTGGTATCGATACTTAGTCCCCGTATCGATACAACAAGCTGTAACAGTCATTTTTTTACTCTTGTATCGATACTATTGGCATTGTATCAATACTATAGTGCGAGTCTAAATAGAAATAAGTATTTATGAAGGGTACAGTAGTTTTCCAAGCACCACATTAAATGCCCAACATTTATAAATTAATTTCAAGCTATAAATAGAAGTTCCTAACAGCTGAAGAAGGAGAGATACAAAAAAAAAATTCAAGCATTAAATAACAAAAGCTTAAAAGTGTTCAAATTCTTCATTTTTACATCTTTCAAATTTATACTTTTCCAAGTCTATTTGTATCTCATTCACCTTGTATTTAAATTCCAGCAAACATCCACTTACTAAAGGTTCAATTTATTTGCAAAACACTTTATTCATATCATAAAAGGGGTTATGTGAAAGTGAAAATATTTAAAAATTTGAGTAGAATTCTCAAAGGGATTGAAAGGTTCTATCTAAGCCTTAAAAGATAGTGGTGTAAGGTTATACCTTAGCCTTAAGGGTAAACAATTTGATTAGTGAATTATGAAAATCACCTGGGTAAGAAAGTACTAAGAAGAGAGGATATAGGTGTCGAGTTCAAGGACCGAACCTCTATATATTGATTGTTTGCTTTTCTTACCCTTAACTACTTTTATTTGTAATTTACTTCAAATTGATCAAGTTTTTATAGATCCAATTCACCCCCACTTGGTTTAATCTTTTCTTTGAGCTAACAATTAGCATCAGAGCTTTGGTCTTTATTGTAGGTCTAACAACTTGAGAAAAGATCCTCTATAGCTTAAAAATGGAGAATGCAAACATGATGCTTAAAGCCTCCGAAAGCTCACAGGAGTTAAAAAGCCAAGATGAAATTTCTCTCATGACATTGGAGACAAATGCAAATGCTATAGGACTTGAAGGACATTCCATCATGAGACCTCTAGGCTTCAATGGTGACAACTAATCATATTAGAAAACAAGGATGAGGCTGTTTATCCAAACAAATAACTATGAAGTATAGAAGATCATTGTCAATGGACCACTCATCCCTAAGAAGAGAGTTGGAGATTGTATTGTGCCAAAAGAAAAAAAAGAATGGGATGAACAAGATACCAAAATGGCATAATAAGTGCCAACTAAAAAATCTGCAGAGCCCTAACTAAACAAGGAAATCCTAATCAATGAGGAAAAGTTCATTGCATGTTCAAAAACTAATCATGTTCTACATATTGGGATACATAGTATTGATGCTTATGATTTGCAAGAAAAGCTTTTCAACCCATCATTTTCCTTATAATCAAAGTTTATCCGTGAAATGTGTGAAACTTGGATTCTCATAATAATCCTCATTCTTTTTGTGATTAAGCACTACAATCATGTTTTCCACATTGGGATACATGATATTGATGCTTTGGATTTGCCAGAAAAGCCATTCGTTCAACCATTTTCCTTATAATCAAAGTTCATCAATGAAGTGTGTCAAACTTGGATTCTCATAATAATCTACATTCTTTTTGTGATTGGGCACTATAATCACATTCTGCACAATTGGATAGACGATATTGATGCTTTGGATTTGTAACAAAAGCCTTGCATTCCATAACTTTCCTTATAATCAAAGTTCATCCGTGAAATATGTCAAACTTGGATTCTCATAATAATCTCCAATATTTTTGTGATTGGGCACTACAATCATGTTATCAACCTTGAGATACACAGTATTGATACTTAAGATTTGTAAGAAAAGCTTTTCATTCCATCATTTTTCTTAGAATCAAAGTTCACCGGTGAAATGAGTCAAACTCAGATTCTCAAAATAATATCCATTCTTTGTGCGATTGGGCACTACAATCATGTTCTCAACCTTGGGATACACAGTATTGATACTTAAGATTTGTAAGAAAAGCTTTTCATTCCATCATTTTTCTTAGAATCAAAGTTCACCGGTGAAATGAGTCAAACTCAGATTCTCAAAATAATATCCATTCTTTATGCGATTGGGCACTACAATCATGTTCTCCACATTGGGATATCATGAAATGAGTCAAACTCAGATTCTCAAAATAATATCCATTCTTTGTGCAATTGGGCACTACAATCATGTTCTCCACATTGGGATACATGATATTGATGCTTCAGATTTGCAAGAAAAGCTTTTCTTTCCATCATTTTCCCTATAATCAAAGTTTGTCCACCAATGAGTCAAACTTGGATTCTTATAATAATCTACATTCTTTTTGTGTTTGGGCACTACAATCATGTTCTCCACATTAGGATACATGATATCAGGGTTCGAACTTGCAAGAAAAGCCTTTCATTCAACCACTTTCCTTATAATCAAAGTTTATCTGTGTAATGTGTCAAACTTAGATTCTGATAATAATTTAATGCGAACCTTAGGATGAAAACAGAAACTAAAACCTGATTGGTTGGAATTAGAACTCTAGGATCCTCTTCAAAGTCAAGCAAAGAGAACTTGACCCCAATCAACCCTACTGATTAGAACCAAAGTTGTAACAATTTTGATCGCCACAAGTTACCCTGATAAGATCAAATTGAGTTCTTGATTAAAGAACAAAGAAGAAATTCTCCTAAAGTGAAGAAACTTTTAAGTATATTTTTTTTCTCTTCTAAATCTCTTGAATTACATGAATAAGTCTCCCTTATATAGGCTAAAAAATCTGTACAGCCCTAACTAAGCAAGGAAATCTTAATCAAGAAGGAAAAGTTCATTGCATGTTCAAAGACTAATCATGTTCTCCACATTGGGATATATGGTATTGATGCTTGGGATTTGCAAGAAAAGCTTTTTAATCCATCATATTCCTTATAATCAAAGTTCATCTGTGAAATGTGTGAAACTTGGATTTGGATCATAATCCCTGTTCTTTTTGTGATTGAGCACTACAACCATGTTTTCCACATTGGGATACATGATATTGATGCTTTGGATTTGCAAGAAAAGCTATTCGTTCAAACATTTCCTTATAATCAAAGTTCATCAATGAAATATGTCAAACGTGATTGTAGTGCCCAACACAAAAAGAATGTAGATTATTATGAGAATCCAAGTTTGATAAATTTCATTGATGAACTTTGATTATAAGGAAAATGGTTGAACGAATGGCTTTTCTTGCAAATCCAAAGCATCAATATTGTGTATCCTAATGTGGAAAACATGGTTGTAGTGCTCAATCACAAAAAGAATGGGGATTATGATTAGAATCCAAGTTTCACACATTTCATGGATGAACTTTGATTATAAGGAAAATGATGGATTGAAAGGCTTTTCTTGCAAATCCCAAGCATCAATACCATGTATCCCAATGTGGAGAACATGATTAGTCTTTGAACATGCAATGAACTTTTCCTTATTGATTAGGATTTCCTTGCTTAGTTAGGGCTCTGTAGATTTTTTAGCCTATATAAGGGAGACTTATTCATGTAATTTAGGAGATTCAGAAGAAAAAAAAATACTTGAGAGTTTCTTCACTTTGGGAGAACTTCTTCTTTGTTCTTTAATCAAGAACTCAATTTAATCTTATAAGGGCAACTTGTAGCGATCAAAATTGTTTCAACTTTGGTTCTAATCAATAGGGTTGATTGGGTTCAAGTTCTCTTTGTTTGACTTTGAAGAGGATCCTTGAGTTCTAATTCCAACTAATTAGGTTTTAGTTTATGTTTTCATCCTAAGGTTCGCATTAAATTATTATCAGAATCTGAGTTTGACATATTACACAGATAAACTTTTATTATAGGAAAAGTGGTTGAATGAAAGGCTTTTCTTGCAAGTTCGAACCATCACTATCGTGTATCCCAATATGGAGAACATGATTATAGTGCCCAAACACAAAAAGAATGTAGATTATTATAAGAATCCAAGTTTGACTCATTGGTGGACAAACTTTGATTATAGGGAAAATGGCGGAAAGAAAAACTTTTCTTGTAAATCTGAAGCATTAATATCATGTATCCCAATGTGGAGAACATGATTGTAGTGCCCAATCACACAATGAATGGATATTATTTTGAGAATCTGAGTTTGACTCATTTCACTAGTGAACTTTGATTTTAAGAAAAATGATGGAATGAAAAGCTTTTCTTACAAATCTCAAGTATCAATATCGTGTATCCCAAGGTTGAGAACATGATTGTACTGCCCAATCCAAAAAATATTGGAGATTATTATGAGAATCCAAGTTTGACATATTTCACGGATGAACTTTGACTATAAGGAAAGTCATAAAATGAAAGGCTTTTGTTGCAAATCCAAAGCATCAATGTCATGTATCCAAATGTGGAAAACATGATTATAGTGCCCAATCACAAAAAGAATGTAGATTATTATGAGAATCCAAGTTTGACACATTTCATTGATGAACTTTGATTATAAGGAAAATGGTTGAATGAATGGTTTTTCTTGCAAATCCAAAGCATCAATATCATGTATCCCAATGTGGAAAACATGATTGTAGTGCTCAATCACAAAAAGAATGGGGATTATTATGAGAATCCAAGTTTCACACATTTCATGGATGAACTTTGATTATAAGGAAAATGATGGATTGAAAAGCTTTTCTTGCAAATCATAAGCATCAATACCATATTTCATAGATGAACTTTGATTATAAGGAAAATGGTGGAATGAAAGGCTTTTCTTGCAAATCCAAAGCATCAATATCATGTATCCAAATGTGGAGAGCATGGTTGTAGTGCCCAATCACAAAAAGAATGGAGATTATTATGAGAATCCATATTTGGCACATTTCATGGATGAACTTTGATTATAGGGAAAATGGTGGAAAGAAACACTTTGCTTGCAATTTCAAAGCATCAATATCCTGTATCCCAATGTGGAGAACATGATTATAGTGCCCAAACACAAAAGCAATGTAGATTATTATGAGAATCAAAGTCTGACTCATAGGTGGATACTTTAATTATAAGCAAAACAGTGGAAAGAAATGCTTTTCTTGCAATTTTGAAGCATCAATATCGCGTATCCCAATGTGGAGAACATGATTATAGTGCCCAATCACACAAAGAATTGCGATAACTGTGAGAATCCAAGTTTTACTCATTTCACAGGTGAACTTTGATTCTAAGGAAAATGGTGGAATGAAAAGCTTTTCTTGCAAATCCAAAGCATCAATACCGTGTGTCCTAATGTGGAGAACATGATTGTAACGCCCAATCATAAAAAGAATAGAGATTATTATAAGAATCCGTGTTTGACATATTTTACTGAGGAGCTTTGACTATAAGGAAAATGGTGTAATGAAAGGCTTTTCTTGCAAATACAAAGCATCATTATTGTGTGCCCAAGTGTGGAGAACATGATTGTAGTGCCCAATCACGAAAAGAATGAAGATTATTATGAGAATCCAAGTTTGACACATTTCATGAATGAACTTTGATTATAAGAAAAATGGTGGAATGAAAGGCTTGTCCTACAAGTCCGAAGCATCAATATCATGTATCCCAATATAGAGAGCATGATTGTAGTGCCTAAACACAAAAAGAATGTAGATTATTATGAGAATCCATGTTTGACCCATTGGGGGTAAACTTTGATTATCGAGAAAAAGGTGGAAAGAAACGCTTTTCTTGCAAATTCGAAGCATCAATATCATGTATCCCAATGTGGAAAACATGTTTATAGTGCCCAATCACGCAAAGAATGGAGATTGCTATGAGAATCCAAGTTTGACTCATTTCACATGTGAACATTGATTCTAAAGAAAATGGTGGAATGAAAAGCTTTTCTTGCAAATCCAGAGCATTAATATCGTGTATCCCAATGTGGAGAACATGATTATGTGCCCAATCGCAAGAAGAATGGAGACTATTATGAGAATCCAAGTTTGAAAGATTTCACGGATGAACTTTGACTATAAGGAAAATGGTGGAATGAAAAGCTTTTCTTACAAATCCAAAGCATCAATATCGTCTATCCAAACGTGGAGAACATGATTGTAGTGCCCAATCACAAAAAGAATGTAGATTATTATGAGAATCCAAGTTTGACATATTTCATGGATGAACTTTAATTATAAGGAAAATGGTTGAACGAATGGCTTTTCTTGCAAATCCGAAGCATCATTATCAAGCTACCTAGTTTATGTTCTCGTCTTTCCCGCTGTCATCTTCGGTGGATGGCCCCCTATCTCTTAAAGCTTCTATGCGACCCATGTATGTATCCCAATATGGAGAACATGATTGTAGTG